>JAWNOS010000221.1:0-29106 GCA_035045845.1 Drosophila buzzatii
AAAAATTAAGATATTACTGAAATTCTAGAATATAATATAGTGTTGAAAATAGCATGTCAGGTAAAGCAGGAGAAACATCGATCTTTGACGACATCGATGTTTCAATGTTTTCCAATCAAAAACATTGATGTATCTATGAAACATCGGAAAAAACATTTATTTTATTATAAACGTATTCAATGTTTATATTCTTAACAAACTTAAATGCTATATTCGATTGAAATCCATTCATCATTTCACAAATTCAAAACTTCAAATTTTAAATAACAAGGAAACAAAAACAAATTTATTTAAAGATATTGGCATAACTAAACTAAAAGAGTCAAGGACAGACTTGAGACATTTTTGTACAGAGATCTGTCATGCACGAATCCCGCAACTTTGAGTTAGATGACAAATCATATTGGTGATCAAGAACTTTAACAAAGTTTCGAAACTTTCCTTTGCTCTTATATAGTACATCAGCGCATTGTCTAGAACTTTCTTCATATTTGAAGACGGTTCATATATTTGATCAATAAACGATAAAAATAGACCCAGTCTCCCTAGGAAGCTCGCATACAGTTAACGTCGGATACATTTTTTTAAGTGGTCACTTGGACGATTTAGTAACAAATTTCCATACTTCTGACTGTCCATAACTTGTTTTTTTCACAGTTGTTTCTCTTTCGTCAGTGTCCACTGTTGATTTGCGATATACACAAAAGCAATGCTAATATTACCATTGCCACTAACATCTATCAAAGACTTGTCCATTGCCTGCCAGCACCAATATTCTACAAAAATAATAAATAAAAAATAAAATAAATAAATGCAAATTTTTCTTACCAAGCTCACAACACAACAGATGCCATTTCAGCTTTATTCCTGTCACTGTCGATGCAGTAGAGCGGGTCTCTCGAACTCGTCTATATGTGTGTGCGTACTTTTGGTGCGCATGTGTTAAGTTTTCACACTGTGTGTGTGTGTGTGCGCAAGCGCTACTGTCTATGCAGAGTAGCGTCTCTCTCGAGCTTGTCTATGTGTGCGTGCGTGCTTTTACGCATGTGTGCTTGCGTTGCGAATGTGATGCGTCGTGTTGTAGCGCTCGTCTAATGTCGCTTAGCCTCTTTGTAGTTTATCTCGTTTCTGTATAAATGCGCATGCAAGAAAGAGCGGCCAGTCAGTCGCTTGGCTCGCTTTTTGGCAAACGTACCTCTCTCAAAATTATCTTACGATATTTGCCATGTGGCAGAAGCGGTGCTTTACATACCCATCAATGGGGGAGCGTTAATAATTAAACGTCAAGCAAAGCAAAGTATATGGTATGTCGCCCAGTTATTTGTGCGTACAAGTACAAGTACACCAACAGAAATTGTACTTTCCTTTATTTACCGTCAATGTAGATTAAAGCCGCATACAAATGCTGTTTGCTTATCAATCGATTTCGTCAAAATAATTTGGTTTGGAGTCAGAAACGCCTATTCAAGTTGGATTGTGTTCTGTATGACTTTCGATAAGCGTCCAATAACCATTTATTATCACACTGACACTAGCCCACTGGCCCACTGGCTAAAAATGAGCTCTTTGAAAAGAAAATCACCAAAATATGCATGAGCGCCACTGTAATTTAATAATTGTGACGCAAAAATGGCTGCAAAATAATTCCTCCATTTGATTCAAAGTGGCATAAACAGAGAAAAAGGAGAAATTGTATATGAAAATACGCCTTGTTTATACCCTGAACCCATTGATAATTGGACTTCAGCGTATAATGGTTTTGTGAAAATGTATGTAACAGAAGGAGACCTCGCAGACTCCATAAGGTATATACATGTCGGAGATGGCTTTGAGTTACTTCGTTCCATGTTAAATTTGTCTTTTTGCTTTATAACTAGCGATAACGCTTCGAACGCAGCGAGTCGCAATTGCAATGTTGCTGCTTCTGACTTTGTCGCTAGACTTAAGTCACGTACGCAGCTTTCATGCTCGTGCCTATGTATTCTCTCTTTCTCTTTACATAGCAACATCAATCGCGCCACACTAGGTTGAGAGTTGATTCTCAGTAACCAGCCATCTAGGAAAGGAAAAATGTACGTGTTCAGATTTTTAATGGTGGAGCATCTGAGTTTTCGTCTCGTTTAAGAACTAAATTCTGTCTTATTGATTAATCTCAAAGTGAAATATTTATAGGAAGAAGGATTGTTTCACTCCTGGCGTTGATCAGATTCAAGTATATATTTGCACTCTTTCGCGCACTGTGCCTTGATGAAACTTAATAATTATATCATATAGACATATATGAGATATAATTGACAATGTTCAAAATCAGTTGAGTGAATTAGAGATATCGTAACTGTATCTAGGGATGATTTCAAAGTGAGACTTAAATGTCTATCCGGTTTGTGTAATAATTTGGCTCCACCATTATTTGTATTGAACTGTATCTGGATAGAATTAATTTCAAAGAGAAAGTTATCACAAAAGACTAGGACTTAAATGTCTATCCTGTCTGTGTTTGTTTGACTGCGGTATTTGTATTGAAGTACCTGTATCTGGATAGGGATCAATTCATCAATTATTTTCAATTATGTTGCGATCTGGGGAATACGGCGGCCAAATTATGAGCTGAACATTTTCACTCGTAATAAATGACTTCACAACTCGAGCGTTATAGCGTATCCATACCAGCACTATCTTGTTGGAAAATCGATGACAATAGTCATCATCTGATCTATGCAAATTAAATCCATTGTTCCTTAAAATATGATGGCATTCCAGACCATGACATGTGGAGTCACGGTTGTGATGGCTGCTTAAATACAGCTCATCTTTCCGTAAATCATGGTAATAATATTGAAGACCATCTGGGTCCAAATTAAAAGTCGAGTGTCAGATTGAATTGTCCATGTCAAGTATTCAACCAACCAATCGTTGGTCTTGTGGTCACATAAAATTTCCAGAGACCCATTAAAGAAGTGTGGTTTGAAGTACCCGATTTCCCAGGCTATCCTATAGCAATGCCATCTGTAGGTAGTGAGAATTGTTGATAGAAATCGGTAAAAGAGTGATTGATTTTCCTAATTTGAGTTCATATTTGGAATGGGAAATTTCATGATTTCCTCTGTATTCTTTTTGACAATCCAAATGTGTGAGTATTTCTCAATGATTTCCATATTCGAATAATTTACTGTTGGCTCACTAGTAATTTATTTATTGAATTATGTGTCCTGTTTAGTTGGAAACTACTGGGATAGGTTAATGTTTGGTAAGGTTGGTATGGCCCGTCGGACTTGGGTGCCAGCTTCGCCGCAAAACCCTCTGCCGCGTTCGATAACTGGTGCTGCCGCACTAAGACTAACGAGCCTAACGTCAGCCTCCAGTCACGACGACGCAGGTAAAGTAGCGACCCTGCTCCTTCGAAGCGCTGCAGGTTGTTACGAACGATCGCGAAAACTTCCTTCATCATGTCTCCTTAGTTTTTGGGTCGATATCCCTTTGTGGTCGAGCCAGGCATGTGTGAACCCTGTGGACTCAGCCACACTCCTCGAATTGACCGCCAACGCTATATCAGGCAACATTTCGTTCCACGAATTCTGATTCTCGATATATTGAGCTATCATGGTCTTGACAGTGGGGTTCTCTTGCGGCGAATACGGCGCCGTGAATTGGAGAGATACACCAAGTGAATGAATACACTTGACTACGGTATTGTTCAGTTCAGTCTTGGTTTTCTTCTTCTGAGTCCGGGGTTTTTATACCTAGACTCCTGCATAATTTCAACCCTTAAGTCTAGTGTACATAGTGCTGAGTTTGTAAGTCCCAGCATCGGTCTATTGCTTATTTTATTCTATAGCTGAGTTTGTAAAGCTCAGCGTTCGTTTATTATATCTTATCGCTAAGGGATAGGGTCAGGGTTATCTGCCTATTTATAGTCCACACATGTGGCCTGCGGATCACTGGGATGAGTTGTTGTCACAAATATATCCGGCTCGAAGCCCCAATGAAAATAAAATTTTTTTTACTGCTTTACTTTATTTAATTCCAACATTTATATTGCATGTCGTAGCGTTTGAATTATTATTCTGGCCTTCCATCGTAAGCTTGTTATCTAGCGAATTCCCGGTGTCGCCGACTTTGCTACCAAAAACGTCTGCTCCTCTCAACCAATTCTGATTAAGTGCCCCTTTTCAGCTCTTCTATCAAACTGTCTCTTGGTTGCATATTCTCGTTTATCAATATCGTAGCAACTCTGTGCGAAGGACATAGCACTCTCGCTCTCACTCTGCGATATCCGAGACCACGCTCAACAAAACCTATGGTTGTCTCACTTTTGATGACACATCCTTTAATTGTCACTAAAATGCTAACTCATTCGATTAGCGTTAGTTGTCAGTCCAACACTACTGCAATCTTAAAAAAAACCTCTCTTTGTGATCGAACACCTTTCTTTTTTTTATGTTCTTTCTTGAAACTTATTATGATTTTTATTTTAAGATTTTAGCTTATTCTAGCTGACTTTTCCTTCAATCTAGATTATGTTGACTCTGAAAATCTGGCAACACTGCTACAGAGGCGTGAGCGTCAAAATATTTTACAATAATATGAGTAGTATAAGGAAAACATTAAAAGAGACTAAAAATAAAACAACACACAAATATATACATTTCTAATTGTGTTATTTTATTTTATTTATTATTATTGCTAGAATTTAGATTAGATTTAAACATTTCATTTCACCAGAAGCAATATGTTTTTAGCGGTAGCATGCTGCCGTAATTCGCACAACTTGACCCCAATTTTTGCCTTACAAAAGCAGCAATACGATTTTCTGGGGTCAGCAGCTCCTAACAATTACAATTTGTCCACGAATCGCTTGTTACTACATATGGCTCAAACTAAGAGCTCTTCTCTCATTTTTCAAGCTGCCTGATTCTATAATATACTAAATGTAGCTTAAAACAAGCCAAAATGGAAACACTGTTCTCGCAGTCATCTTTGTGTGTGTGCGTGCTTTCGCTGCGTAAGTGTGCTTGCGATCAGTGTTTAAAAAACTGCGAACAGTTTTCGCAGTTCTGTTATCGCTAGAACTGTTGCTGCGAGCATTTTCGACAGTCGCAGTCGCAGCAAAAGCAAAATACAATTACAAAATACAAATACAAATACGCAAGTTGCGATATCGTGTTTGCAGTGAGCATGTGTGCGTGCGCTACTACAGATATTGACGTTACTCTCTCGAAGATATCTTTGTGTGTGCGCACACATTTAGGTGCATGTGTGCTTGCTATACGTTCTCGCAGTGTGTGTGCGTGTGTGTGTGCGCTGCGGGCTGCATCACATGCCGAACACTGTGTCTCTTTGCTCTCTTTGCTAGTCATCTGTGTGTGTGTGCGCGTACTCTTGTTGCGCATAAGTGCTTGTATCGCATTACATTATCTTTGTGTGTGTGCGCGCTTTCGGTGCGCAAGTGTGTTTGCGATATCGTGTTCGCGGTGAGCATGTGTGTGAGTGCGCTCTCTCGGAGTTATCTCTGTGTGTGGCGCGCATATGTGCTTGCTATACGTTTACGCATTGTGCATGTATGGTGGCTATGTTGTAGCTCAGCTCGAATGTAGCTTTGGCTTTTTCCTATCATTGATTTCTTATACAACTCGCACGAACGCATCATTCGCTAAACAGCAGCTGAGAGAGACGGTCGTAAAATACTCAACGCGATGAGTAAATGCTGCAGGAGGCGGGAAAAATATTCCTGCCGATGCAAACAATTGCATAGAGCATAAGGAGACAAATAAATTAATTCTTACTTTGCACTTAAGCAATTAAGAAAGTTCCATGACATTTCCTTTGTTTTGGAACAGATGGTATTGTTATAATACATGAATGCTATAATATTGACATGCATATGATTGATCACAGTCACAAAATGCTCTAAATTGAATATTGTTAAGAGGACACAATGAAAACGCCAGATATAGAAGCAGAAGTCAAGCATAGAATGCATTTTAGATAATATGACATTAAATTGAAAATATGTTTCACACCGACTTCTAATGAAATAAAATACATATTTCAATGGGTCAGTTGATTTAATTTCGATGTCAAAGACATAAAATAATAAAAATAAACTAAAAATAATAATATAGAAATAAAGCGATTTCAGATGAAATTGTACGAATTAATAGATAAATTAATAGACTGCTTTGATTTTTTCTATCTCAGCCCAACGCTCCGAAGGCGACGGTTAATTTACAATTGGGCAAATGGAAGTAGCAGGAAGCGGGAATATGTATTTTGCTTGTCTGGAAGGTCACACGGATTGGCCATGAACCAGATTCTAGATAGAAATATTACCTTGACGTGGAATTACACACTAAAATATTAAACAAAATACACCAAATTTAGCATTGTATGTTGTAAATAAATGTTACAAAGACGAGAAAAACAACATTAAGAGATTTACTGGACAAACCGCTTGCTCTCTTTGAAGGCGAGCTGATGCAAATGACAAAAATAACGAGGGATTTTCATACCCTGAACCCATTGAAAATGTGAAGATGTAATGGATTTGTGCAAATGAATGTAACAGACAGAAGGAGACGTCGCAGATCCCATAGAGTATATATATTCTTGATCAGCATAAAAAATAAGCAGATCTAGCCCTGTCCGTCTGTCCGTCCGTATGAACGTCGCCGTAAAAAGGCATTCAAATATATAATTTATATATTATTATATAAACATTTAAATATTACAGACTTAGGGTGGCGGAATATCAATATTTTACGCCAAATCAAGTGAGTCAAATTGTAACGCAAACAGGATAGATATTTAAGTACTACAAGGCGCAAACAAATACCTAGCACTGTATTGAGAAAGACTAAATATATATATATTATATATAGGGTATTCAATACAAATACTAATGGTATAATATAACTAGAGTACGCCAAATCAAATGAGCCAAGTTGTCACACAAACAGGGTAGACATTTGAGTATTACTAGATATGTGTGATTCTTTACCAATACTTATAGTGTATTGGTAGTATATAATTAAAAATAATATGTCGTTCTTAAGCTATTTTGTCTTTTAACAAATAATACACCTTCAATTCATTTGCAATGTAGCCTTAAGCTTGACTACCAAAGAATAATAATAAACAAAAATAAAATAAACATAAAAAGATCAAATGCAAAGAGCTGCCCATGAATAGGCTCGGTAGACATTGCATATTTGGATTTAAGTCAAAACCACTCGATAAATCTGGATACTTCCACAATCAAACTAAAATATTCTAATGAAGTCGATCAGAAATACTAGTAAATACATCAATGCGTAGTGAGCGAAAAGGTGCAAATATATACTTTGATCTGATCGATGTCCGGACAACGATTCATCCGACGCCCAATGGCAGTTCGTAGGTAAAACGTAGGCGAACGTCCATGAGTTAAAAGCGTTAACCTATGTAACCTGCCTAGCTTTGCATGAACTTTATGATTACCTGACAATTTTGAACTTTTAAAACAAATTCAATCGTTTTTGGTAACAAATATGTTGCCCATAAAAAATTAAGATAAAATAAAATTGGCAATAACACCCCTATCGGAGCACAGCCTGATGCACAATTTGCCTCCACGCTTCTCTGTCCTGTGCGCGACTTCTCCAGTTGGTAACACCATTCAGGATTGCCTCCATCTGGTCCTTCCAACGGGTTCGAGGTCTACCCCTTCTTCGTTGTCCTCTAACTACCGCATCAAAAACCGAACGAGCTGGAGTGTATTGCTCCATACGAGCAATGTGACCCAACCAACGAAGACGCTGAATCTCAATTCGCTTGCCAATGTCAACATCGCCGTATAGCTCGTACAGCTCGTCGTTCCACCTGATACGATAGGTTTCGCCAACGCAAATTGGTCCAAAGATCTTGCGAAGAATCTTTCTCTCAAAGACACCAAGAGCAGCTGCATCTGACTGCGTCACGGTCCAGGCTTCCGCTCCATAAAGCAGCACTGGAATGATGAATGTCTTGTAAAGGGGTAAAGGATGTTGAGGTGACGAAAACCTGTACTACATACAATCATATTGTGTGCGGCCGCAAATCCTATTAGTCTAAGTCCATTGCTCGATGTGGACTCGTGCAGGCTAAACGGGCCAACGGTTGCTCCAAAGATGCCCTCCCGCCCTATTTTGGCGTTAAAATCTCCTAGAAGGATTTTAACGTCATGTGACGGGCAACGGCCATATGCTCGGTCGAGCACTGCATAGAAAGCATCCTTGGTAGCATCGTCTTTCTCTTCCGTCGGGGCATGCGCACAGATTAGGCTGATGTTGAAGAATTTGGCAGTTATTCGGATCATCGCAATTCTCTCGCTAACTGGTGTGAAGTGCGAGGCTCGGTGCCGCAACTTGGGCCCTACGACGAAACCACAACCAAATTCATGCCTATCATTAAGACAACTGTAATAGATGTCACAGTTGCTTTTTCTTATGCGCCCCTGCCCTTTCCATCGCATTTCCTGGATGGTTGTTGAGCTAGTTGTTGAGCAGCACCGGGTCTGTACAATGTCCGTACGTTCCAGGTGCATATTCTCAAATCATTTTCCTTTTTCCGTTTGCCGTGGTCGTCAACGTTTTCCGGGTTCCTTTCCGAGGCTCCTCTTGCTTCATTCACTGATGAGTCTTTTTTCTATGGGTGGATATCAAGTCCTACGCCAAAACCTAATTTAAGGATTAGGATCCCGCCGCGCACTTTGGTTTATAACTCAACAGGGGCTGAGTCATAATCCAGGAGGAACCACGTGGAGGTAGTGTGTCGACTTGAGAAGAGCAAGAACAAGGATCGCACTGGCTCTCTCCAAGTTGAGCACAATCAGAAACTTTGCCTTGCCTGCTCTCCCCCATCCCCCCAAATCCTCAATGGCCTCATCAGAGAGATTCTCCTCTTCCTCGAGTATTCTGGCAGCTTTAAAGAATTGCTGTGCCCAGAACGGATCCAGTGTAGAGTAAGCTTGCCCTACAAGCCTGGCAATGGTATCAACTTTATGGTTGACTGTGCGTTCAGGGTAAATTGTTGAAGCAATGATGGTGTCGATATTTTTGTTTGGTGATCCAGAGTCATTATAGTAACCTAGAAAATGTATTAACTTAGATTCATACGTTACGTAACTCTTCTTTCTGTTTAGGATCATGCCGAAGTATTGCATAGCGTCATCCGCTAATTCATCTATGTTGATGTTTTCATATAGAACGATGAAACTATCATCACCTATATATATATCGGCCATTGGCAATTCACTGGTTTGTTTATATATTAAAACGCGCATCATAATCATGTTTACTATAGAATCGACTAAGTTAGTAAAGCATGAACCTGATGGAATGCCTTGATGTTTCATAAAACGTTCGCCATTGCTTAAACGAACTGGTGTGTTTATGAAATAATTGACTAATGTTTTCCATCTACGTTTAGATCTATATTCTCTGACAGGCCAAATTTTGCCTTCAGAATCCTGAACTTTCGTCCAGTCAATGGCATCTGCTAAGATTTTAAACGCAATACGGATTAGCCAGGCAGGAACTCTCTTATCGAATTTTGTCCAATCACCCATTAGCATTGGGCGGTTCGGGTTCCTATGGTGCATACTGTCGAGGTAGGACATACCTCCGTTAGCCATTTCAAGTCCATACGCTATATATGGTTTTTCAGCATTCTTGAAACAGTTCAGTAATTGATAGAAATACGCTCCTTCGGCCAGATAGACCTCAAGAGGATATCCCCATGTCGCTCTGATCTTGTTCTCATCTCTTGAACACAGATGAGCTCGAGCGAAGCATGACACATCAGCTAATTCACATGGTATATTCGCCTCTACGTTATACCATTTTGTTCGGATATCAGCTAGTACCTTTGGATCTGATACTGCGTCTTGCTTAGTGTTGTATCCCATCTGCTTATATGGGATACCGGGTGACTTCTGCCTAGGAAAGTCAGGGTGCAAAGCTACCGCTCCAGTTGTTAGTGGGATGATGGAAGATTTTGGCAGATTAAGATCCTTCTTAACTGATAATACGATCATATCTAGCCATGGTAACAACGGGTTTGGAGTAGTTGGAACGTCATATTCTAGAAGGTCAGATTTTAAATCTTCTAAATTAACATTGGCTCTATGATATTTAGTGCGAGCTAATGAGACGTGGTGTTTGTCGAAACATTGATTAATAACAAATAATGCGTTTCGATCAATACGTGGCGATGCATAGTTGAAACTAAAAGGTTCACCTTTTAATAATTAAAAAAATAAAAATAAAAAATTAAGATATTACTGAAATTCTAGAATATAATATAGTGTTGAAAATAGCATGTCAGGTAAAGCAGGAGAAACATCGATCTTTGACGACATCGATGTTTCAATGTTTTCCAATCAAAAACATTGATGTATCTATGAAACATCGGAAAAAACATTTATTTTATTATAAACGTATTCAATGTTTATATTCTTAACAAACTTAAATGCTATATTCGATTGAAATCCATTCATCATTTCACAAATTCAAAACTTCAAATTTTAAATAACAAGGAAACAAAAACAAAATTTAATAAGAAATAAAAAATATATGTACATTGCTTAGCTTTTTTAAAATTACCGTTTTTTGGTGGACAAAACTGCTGTGCGTAACAAAGTTTTCTTTTATAAAATGACACGTGACTGTAATTTGTTTAATAATTAATTACATATATAATGTATTTAGGCTAAGACCATGTATGCTTTTGAAATAAAGAACAGATTCGAGTTGACCGTTTATTTATTAATTTATTTAAAGATATTGGCATAACTAAACTAAAAGAGTCAAGGACAGACTTGAGACATTTTTGTACAGAGATCTGTCATGCACGAATCCCGCAACTTTGAGTTAGATGACAAATCATATTGGTGATCAAGAACTTTAACAAAGTTTCGAAACTTTCCTTTGCTCTTATATAGTACATCAGCGCATTGTCTAGAACTTTCTTCATATTTGAAGACAGTTCATATATTTGATCAATAAACGATAAAAATAGACCCAGTCTCCCTAGGAAGCTCGCATACAGTTAACGTCGGATACATTTTTTTAAGTGGTCACTTGGACGATTTAGTAACAAATTTCCATACTTCTGACTGTCCTTAACTTGTTTTTTCACAGTTGTTTCTCCTTCGTCAGTGTCCACTGTTGATTTGCGACATACACAAAAGCAATGCTAATATTACCATTGCCACTAACATCTACATATCTAAAACTTGTCCATTGCCTGCCAGCACCAATATTCTACAAAAATAATAAATAAAAAATAAAATAAATAAATGCAAATTTTTCTTACCAAGCTCACAACACAACAGATGCCATTTCAGCTTCATTCCTGTCACTGTCGATGCAGTAGAGCGGGTCTCTCGAACTCGTCTATATGTGTGTGCGTACTTTTGGTGCGCATGTGTTAAGTTTTCCACTGTGTGCGTGTGTGTGCGCAAGCGCTACTGTCTATGCAGAGTAGCGTCTCTCTCGAGCTTGTCTATGTGTGCGTGCGTGCTTTTACGCATGTGTGCTTGCGTTGCGAATGTGATGCGTCGTGTTGTAGCGCTCGTCTAATGTCGCTTAGCCTCTTTGTAGTTTATCTCGACTTTTGCCTGCGCGTTTCTGTATAAATGCGCATGCAAGAAAGAGCGGCCAGTCAGTCGCTTGGCTCGCTTTTTGGCAAACGTACCTCTCTCAAAATTATCTTACGATATTTGCCATGTGGCAGAAGCGGTGCTTTACATACCCATCAATGGGGGAGCGTTGATAATTAAACGTCAAGCAAAGCAAAGTATATGGTATGTCGCCCAGTTATTTGTGCGTACAAGTACAAGTACACCAACAGAAATTGTACTTTCCTTTATTTACCGTCAATGTAGATTAAAGCTGCACACAAATGCTGTTTGCTTATCAATCGATTTCGTCAAAATAATTTGGTTTGGAGTCAGAAACGCCTATTCAAGTTGGATTGTGTTCTGTATGACTTTCGATAAGCGTCCAATAACCATTTATTATCACACTGACACTAGCCCACTGGCCCACTGGCTAAAAATGAGCTCTTTGAAAAGAAAATCACCAAAATATGCATGAGCGCCACTGTAATTTAATAATTGTGACGCAAAAATGGCTGCAAAATAATTCCTCCATTTGATTCAAAGTGGCATAAACAGAGAAAAAGGAGAAATTGTATATGAAAATACGCCTTGTTTATACCCTGAACCCATTGATAATTGGACTTCAGCGAGTCGCAATTGCAATGTTGCTGCTTCTGACTTTGTCGCTAGACTAAAGTCACGTACGCAGCTTTCATGCTCGTGCCTATGTATTCTCTCTTTCTCTTTACATAGCAACATCAATCGCGCCACACTAGGTTGAGAGTTGATTCTCAATAACCAGCCATCTAGGAAAGGAAAAATGTACGTGTTCAGATTTTTAATGGTGGAGCATCTGAGTTTTCGTCTCGTTTAAGAACTAAATTCTGTCTTATTGATTAATATCAAAGTGAAATATTTATAGGAAGAAGGATTGTTTCACTCCTGGCGTTGATCAGATTCAAGTATATATTTGCACTCTTTCGCGCACTGTGCCTTGATGAAACTTAATAATTATATCATATAGACATATATGAGATATAATTGACAATGTTCAAAATCAGTTGAGTGAATTAGAGATATCGTAACTGTATCTAGGGATGATTTCAAAGTGAGACTTAAATGTCTATCCTGTTTGTGTAATAATTTGGCTCCACCATTATTTGTATTGAACTGTATCTGGATAGAATTAATTTCAAAGAGAAAGTTATCAGAAAAGACTAGGACTTAAATGTCTATCCTGTCTGCGTAATAATTTGGCTCCACCATTATTTGTATTGAACTGTATCTGGATAGAATTAACCCTTTATATGGCACCCGGTCGGATTTTGATATGGTTTCTTTCATTAGATAGAAAAATGAAAATAAAAAATACAACTTTTTTCTTTTTTTGAAATTTTCCTTTTTTTCATATTTATTTAAGGATAAAGGGATTGTTGCATATATGCAACAGATAGGCTTGTAGTGAAAATAATTGAAGGATTTCATAGTGTTTTTCAAAGTTAATTTAAAATTATAAAAATAGTATAAAAAGTCGAGTTACTTTAAAGTAAATGAAAATTTTTGAAACAATTATTTCTTTTGTTAAAGCAGAGTGCTACGCCACATTTTTCGCACATTGTCTGTGAAAAACCAGTGCAGTTTGGATATTTGCATCTTGTTCTGTTGTCAGTCCACGTTGGCCAATGCCCAATCTGATCTTGACGCACCATCTGATTCGGTACATGTTGAGTTGGACCTCTCTGCTTTTTTTTCTGCAATTCATTTTCAACAGAATAACTTCGCTTTCCAGTTTTAGTTTTTGTGTCAACTTTTCTCAAAACTTCAGCGATGTCTAGCCGAAACTCTGATGAGCTTAAACGTTTTTTTGTCGATGCATTTTCTTTATGCACTCGTTTATACAACAACCAAGCGTTGCTGACTGTCAAGTCCAGCAGGTGATAAAAAACACGAACTTGCCAGCGTCTGCTTCTTATCCAAATTTTATACCTTCCAATTATGCTATCTATGAGATCAACGCCACCCATATATATATTTTTAATATAATTTATTTATTTAAAAACTGTTTATTGTCTTTTTTTTTTTCGTTTAAACTTCTTTGTACATTTCGTGTTGTAGATTTTTGTATTATTGATTGTCAATTGCTAATTTCAACACTAATTTTCTTTATTAGCGGCGGCGGCGGCCAGGCGAGCGATTTCACTTATATATATATTCGGCCATTTTTAAACTTTGTCTCAACTTCTCTCACACACTAGGTTTGCGCGTTTGAGCTTGATGAGCGACTCGCAAACACGTCCGTCGTCGTCAACCGTCGTCCAGTCTGAATTTAATCTTTGTCTTCGCGCCTGGCCGTGCCCCACTTGTAACAGTTTTTTTTTTCAAATTTAAATCATTGCTAACATAGCAACCTATCTTAAATTGCATTGGCTGCTATTAACAGCACTTTGATATCGTGACTGTTCTTATGGTGTAGGTCAGTTTCGATGATATCGATATTTATGTTCGATACCATACTGCATGCGATCACTAGCGATCACATGCAGCTTGAAACTGACCTACACCACACATTACATTACATTGAGTATTAGTGTGTTGTATGGTTAGTGCTAATACCACTAACCATACAACACATAGACTGGACAACTGGAACAAATTAATGTGCACACTTATTTTTTGACATTAGAACCCCATCAATTTCGTATTTGCTCGGGTTTTTACTTTTCGGGTCGGGAGAGAAAAATTGCTGATGACAAAATCATTCCGCTTCGAGCGCTCGACGGTGACGGTCGATTTTCCAAAAAATCCTGACATGTGCCGCTCTTTCCCTTGCTCTCTTTCTCTTTCTGCCCCATGCTTTTTACTCTCTGCTCTCTTCTCACAAAAATATATGTATGCTGGCACAACCAGCAAGCAGCTCACAAAAATTGAAATTTCTTCTCGACGCGATCCCATTGGTTCCCTTCTGAGCGAAGGGTATACCGAATTCTTAAACAGCTTTGCCATGCTCATGCAAAATGTTAGCGTTTTCATGATTATTTGTGGAAAGGGTATGAAAGTGTTGATGTGCATACAGAATATTTTTTCTCGCTGACCATACACACACACATTTACACTTCCTCGCTATATGTGTAGGCATTTATGTGCCTGTGTGCAATATGCTTGCTGCCTGTAGCACATTAGAACCCCAGCAGTTGATGTTCGTTTGGTTGGGTAGCGATGTGAGCTTGCATACACACACACATTTACACTTCTTCGCTATATGTGTAGGCATTTATGTGCCTGTGTGCAATATTCTTGCTGCCGCCTGTAGAGCACTATTAGAACCCCAGCAGTTGATCGTTCTGTACACATACACATTTACACTTCCTTGCCATATGTGTAGGCATTTATGTGCCTGTGTGCGATACACTTGCTGCATGTAGCAATTCTAATTTCCGAGCGATTGCTGTTGGCTAGCCAATGTCAGCATGCATACGCACACACATACATACATATGTGTACGTCTGTGATGTGATAATCACAATCGCCGAGTATCACTTGTATAGGCACTTGAATGAATGCTCTGCCTGGGGCATTTGCATGTTTCGTGCATGGGTCTCGAATATTGGGCGTGTGCCTACCTACTTTGAATTAAGTAAACGATTTTGGGTTCAAATTGCACGAGAGGTCAATTATTTTGTATTACCTGTTGATCGGTTATCATTTGTTCTTTAATATTTAGTACCTGTTTTGACCCTATAGGCAAAAATGATACATGTTATTCAAATGCTTGCGCAAATTCAGGTCACATATAACCCTTTTTAATAAATGCCTACATATACAGGTAAAATTTACCCTTTTATCCTATATAAAGTAGGGGGAAGTGCACTTGTCACTTTAGTTGACACTCAACTTCCGAACCGAACGGTGTTTTTCTAATTTTTACAAAACTTTACAAAATATATAAGTTTTTTTTAAAACTATGGCGCAAATAAGTGTTGTGAACGAGAAAAGTGTTGGTGTGGAAAAAATAGCTAGAAAAGTGTTTAGGAAAAGTGGTGCAAAATGTGTTATAGAAACATGCGGTGCCAGCTACAGGCAGAGTTCAGTAAATTTTCCGGTGAAGTTGTTTTCTTTTCCATCAAAAGAAATAGAATTCAACAAATGGGTTAAAACATGCCATTTACCCAGTAATTTCAACCGGAAAAAGGCAAAAATATGTGACAGACATTTCGAACGAAATATATTGGTAAGCGTAAATTAAAAGCTAACGCAGTTCCGACCCTAAATTTATGCGACCCAAACTTTTTTTCTAATAGTGCAGATTTTAATGATGATTTTCGTTTAGTAGACAATAGGGGGGCGGAACACCAGAATGAAAATGTTCCAAATGAATGCGATGATGAACTTATAGAGAATTTATTAATCTTTGACGACAATTCAAAAAAAGAATTTTGGCAAAATTTAGCAGTTGATAGGACTCCTTACTGTTTAAATTGTATAAAGAGGGAGCAAAATGAGGTGTATTACAGAAAAAAATATTATGAAATAGGTTTAGATCTCAAAAAAGTACAGGAAAGATATACAAAGTTAAAAAGAAGGTTTATTTCTTTTAAGAGAGTTTCTAATTATAGAGGGGTTTCATTTAGAGTTAGGAGGGCAAAAAAAACTGTTAATGTCTTTACGACAATTAACAGTTTGGCACATGTTTCCGAACAATCAAAAGTTTTATGTAAAATGCTTTTGAAAAATACAAATTTTTATAATAGTGCTGAAAGGGTTCTCTCACAGAATATTAATTTTTATTCTGCCAGGGCATATGAATATCTTAGAGATGTTCTTCATTTAAAACTGCCATCTAAGAAATCTTTAAATAGATGGGCGATTTTCAAGAACTTAACACCTGGATTTAATACAGAGTTGCTAGAAAATCTGCAGGGTATTGTAGAAAAAATGAGCGATAATGGAAAGTATGCAGTATTAGTTTTCGATGAGGTTAAAATTAAGAAAGGTCTTCAATATAATTCATATCTTGACGAGATTCAGGGGTTTGAAAATGATGGAGAAAAAAGAACTAAGTTTCTAGGTCAGCAGGTCTGTGTTTTCCTTATTAGGGGCCTTTTTGAAAATTGGAAATATGTTTTAAGCTATACTGTTTCAGCTAATGGCATAAGACATTCAGATCTTAAATCTAAAGTTGAGGCAAACATTGGACTATCGCAAGCATTAGGTCTTAATGTCAAAGCCGTTGTTTGTGATCAGGGTTCCAATAACAGGGCCGTTTTTGATAGATGGGGCATAGACATTAACAAGCCTAGCTTTCATGTTAATGATAAAGAAATATTTGCGGTATTCGATGCACCACATCTTGTTAAATCGCTTAGAAATATTCTTTTAAGGCATAACATCTCCACAACTCAGGGCACAGTTTCGTGGAATATAATTAGAAAATTATACGAAATAGAATCTAAAAACTTGACACGTTTATGTCCAAAATTGACTTCAAAACATGTGAGTCCAAATTGTTTTGAGAAAATGAAAGTCAAATATGCAACCCAGGTTTTTAGCCACAGTGTAGCTGCTGCGATACGCACTGTTATTGATTCGGGTGGGTTTTCTGATTGTAAGGATAGTGCAGTTGCAACGGCAATATTTATTGAAAAAATAAATAGACTTTTTGATTGTTTAAATAGCCATGTGTTATTTGACAGCAATCCTTATAGGTGCGCCCTTACAAGGAACAATAATGTGCATGAATACCTTCAGGAAATGAGAGACTATTTTCATGACCTGCAATATCCTCAAAAAGTATATTGCATTACAGGGATGATTATTACAATCTCATCTGTAATTGCTTTAGCTGAAAATATTTGGAATGACAACAATGATCTCTTCTTTGTTGCCACGTCAAAATTAAACCAAGATCCATTAGAAAATTTATTTTATTTAATTAGAAGTCGGGGAGCAACAAATACGAACCCAACCATTTTTGAATTTAATTCCATAATATCCAAAATGCTTTCTATGAAAGTTTTAACATCGGCTTCAATATCTGGAAATTGTATTCCAGATGAAGATTCAATGCTAGCTAATATAATAAAAGATAGCGGGTCCACCCTTTCTGTATTTCATAGCCAATGTGAGATACATTCGTCTGTATATGAAGAACCTTCAGATCCAGATTTTGAAATAGAATTGTCATTAGATTCAACAATTGTAAACATTCAAAATGCTTTCAATGAAAATGCATTGCGATATTTTGCGGGATATCTCCTGCACAAGCTGTTGCAAAGAACTGATTGTGAAGTTTGTACCAATCTTTTAAAAGGATCAGATGAAATGCAGTGTTCCTCTGAGTATTTGATACTTAATAAAAATTATAATTATATTCATCAATACCTTAAGTTAAAGGCCCCTTCTGACAATTTTTATAACATAATTAAAATTCATTTTGACATATTCCAAAAAATATTCGACAAGAAGCCATTTATAGCTAAACTTAAAGAAAAAATTATTCTTCACTGCATGCGCGCTACTGCTAAATCAACCTTACATAGTGATTGGTTTTCCCCTTCCCACCCTTGCTTTGACCATCGTAAATTCATGCTTAATCAGTTTGTTTTAATATTAATAAGAAAAAATTGTAAATGGCTTACAGATAGTATAGTTAGTAAAAGTAGTAATTTAAGTAAAAGTAAACTGAAAATGATTCGTGAATAAGAAATTTAAAATAAATAAAACATAAAACATAATATATTTTTGTTGTTATTTAGTGAAAAATATGTCTACATAACGGATGCATATTTTTTGCATAAAAGGGTAAATTTTACCTGTATATGTAGGCATTTATTAAAAAGGGTTATATGTGACCTGAATTTGCGCAAGCATTTGAATAACATGTATCATTTTTGCCTATAGGGTCAAAACAGGTACTAAATATTAAAGAACAAATGATAACCGATCAACAGGTAATACAAAATAATTGACCTCTCGTGCAATTTGAACCCAAAATCGTTTACTTAATTCAAAGTAGGTAGGCACACGCCCAATATTCGAGACCCATGCACGAAACATGCAAATGCCCCAGGCAGAGCATTCATTCAAGTGCCTATACAAGTGATACTCGGCGATTGTGATTATCACATCACAGACGTACACATATGTATGTATGTGTGTGCGTATGCATGCTGACATTGGCTAGCCAACAGCAATCGCTCGGAAATTAGAATTGCTACATGCAGCAAGTGTATCGCACACAGGCACATAAATGCCTACACATATGGCAAGGAAGTGTAAATGTGTATGTGTACAGAACGATCAACTGCTGGGGTTCTAATAGTGCTCTACAGGCGGCAGCAAGAATATTGCACACAGGCACATAAATGCCTACACATATAGCGAAGAAGTGTAAATGTGTGTGTGTATGCAAGCTCACATCGCTACCCAACCAAACGAACATCAACTGCTGGGGTTCTAATGTGCTACAGGCAGCAAGCATATTGCACACAGGCACATAAATGCCTACACATATAGCGAGGAAGTGTAAATGTGTGTGTGTATGGTCAGCGAGAAAAAATATTCTGTATGCACATCAACACTTTCATACCCTTTCCACAAATAATCATGAAAACGCTAACATTTTGCATGAGCATGGCAAAGCTGTTTAAGAATTCGGTATACTCTTCGCTCAGAAGGGAACCAATGGGATCGCGTCGAGAAGAAATTTCAATTTTTGTGAGCTGCTTGCTGGTTGTGCCAGCATACATATATTTTTGTGAGAAGAGAGCAGAGAGTAAAAAGCATGGGGCAGAAAGAGAAAGAGAGCAAGGGAAAGAGCGGCACATGTCAGGATTTTTTGGAAAATCGACCGTCACCGTCGAGCGCTCGAAGCGGAATGATTTTGTCATCAGCAATTTTTCTCTCCCGACCCGAAAAGTAAAAACCCGAGCAAATACGAAATTGATGGGGTTCTAATGTCAAAAAATAAGTGTGCACATTAATTTGTTCCAGTTGTCCAGTCTATGTGTTGTATGGTTAGTGGTATTAGCTACATATTTTTTCTTAAATTAGACAATTAACATTAATATAATTATTTAATAACTTAATTTTATTCCTTTCTTGTCAGGTCATCTGGTCATCTGGTCATCTGGCTGCATCCCATCGTCATTTTTCAGGTACGTATGCGTTTGTGTGTGTGTGCCTATTAGCAATCGAGTTATGCTAATAGACGTAGTTTTCATTTCCAGCTGGATAACATCGTCGGAGTGGCTCATGTTGTCGTCAGGCAAGTGGATTAGATGGTGCCTGTGTGTCGTCAATTTGGAGAAGCCAGTCCGGCTGTTCAGCTAAGTGGCGTACAGGCATGGCAATGCCCATAACCCCGTCAAGCCCAGTGCAGAATATGTAAGAGCAGATACCTTTTTTTTTTTTATGTGATTAGTGTGTTAAGAAATTATTGTGTTTTGTTTTGTTTCTTTTTTTTTAGTAAAAGTGAATGAAGTAATTTGTTGTGCTCAGTATTTTTGCGTAGCATGCCAGTCAGCTGGGCATGCATGCATGGTAGTTGCCATTAGTGTGTGTATGTGTGTTTATGTGCGCGTGCCATATGCCAATAGCACCCAATATAGAGAAGGTTGTATTTGCTAGAAATATGTGTCCGATTGGATTTCTAGCAGGTCCAACGTCGCCTCGGGGTTGTCAAGTTGGTGCGGCACGTGCGTTGCAGCATCACTTGTTGCTCCTTGCCACGTGTTGCAACATTGTGAAAAGTTGATTTCTTTGTCGTGTTAGTGAATTTAGTTTTTTGTTTGTGTTTAATGTATGTTTATTAATTTGATTTGTTTTTTTTGTTTTTTCGTTGCAGGTACGTTGGTGTGGCATCCCTGGAGTCTAGATGTGGCAGCATTGGCAATTTGTCGGGCATCTCTGAAGCTAGAAGTGGCGCAGGCATCCGTCGTCATATTGTATGTGCTTTCTTTGTTGTATGCAGGTAAGTGTGTTAACGTCCTTTTATTGTTTTATATAATTTGGTTATTATAGTTATTATTTTTTGGTTTCAGGTACGTTGCGTGGCTTCATCTGCATGCTGAAGCAGGCATCCCTCGTCGTTTCTGGACTTTTTTACGCCATGTTGCAGGCAAGTGTAAATTGTGAGATTTATTGAATTTTGTCGTTTTACTGTGTTATAAATCAATATATTTGTTGCATTTGCGAGTCATCGATTGACATTTCTAGTTAAATAAGCGCCGTTTTGCAGGTAATTGGGTTTATTATTGTATTTTTGTGTCATTTATTTGTCTCGTTATACATTTTATGTGGCGTCGCTGGCAGCTGGAGCAGGCATCCGTTGCCGTTTCATATTGGATTTTATGCATGTTGCAGGTAAGTTTATATTGGTGAATTTTAATTATTTAATTGCTTTTTTTGTTAGTCTATTTGTTAGTTTTGGTTATTCTTTTTATTGCAGGTACATGTAGTGGCATCACTGGTTGCTGGAGTAGGCATCAAAATACATACAGATTTGGAGGATTTATCGCCATATTGCAGGTAAGTGTACATTAGTCGTTTAGTTGTTTTTTGGTCATTTATTTATTAATTTTATTTTCAGTCTTTTCTTTTTTCTTCTTTTTCAGGTACAGAGTTGGCATCGCTGGAGCTCGTGTCTGTCGTGGCTGTGAGGTCGTCGTCATCGTTGCGGTTACCCGTTGCATTGCAGGTAAGTGTAAATTTTATATGTTTTTGGCAGTTTGTTTACATGTTTTTATTTTTTTTTCATGTATGCGGCTGCCATCGTCGTCGTTGGAGTTTAGACCTAGTACATTGCCACGCTAGTCGGCACGGATGTGCTTGATGTTGACGAGCTGGTGCAATATATATCTAGGGATGATTTCAAAGTGAGACTTAAATGTCTATCCTGTTTGTGTAATAATTTGGCTCCACCATTATTTGTATTGAACTGTATCTGGATAGAATTAATTTCAAAGAGAAAGTTATCACAAAAGACTAGGACTTAAATGTCTATCCTGTCTGTGTTTGTTTGACTGCGGTATTTGTATTGAAGTACCTGTATCTGGATAGGGATCAATTCATCAATTATTTTCAATTATGTTGCGATCTGGGTAATACGGCGGCCAAATTATGAGCTGAACATTTTCACTCGTAATAAATGACTTCACAACTCGAGCGTTATGGCGTATCCATACCAGCACTATCTTGTTGGAAAATCGATGACAATAGTCATCATCTGATCTATGAAAATTAAATCCATTGTTCCTTAAAATATGATGGCATTCCAGACCATGACATGTGGAGTCACGGTTGTGATGGCTGCTTAAATACAGCTCATCTTTCCGTAAATCATGGTAATAATATTGAAGACCATCTGGGTCCAAATTAAAAGTCGAGTGTCAGATTGAATTGTCCATGTCAAGTATTCAACCAACCAATCGTTGGTCTTGTGGTCACATAAAATTTCCAGTCTCCCATTAAAGAAGTGTGGTTTGAAGTACCCGATTTCCCAGGCTATCCTATAGCAATGCCATCTGTAGGTAGTGAGAATTGTTGATAGAATTCGGTAGAAGAGTGATTGATTTTCCTTATTTGAGTTCATATTTGGAATGGGAAATTTCGTGATTTCCTCTGTATTCTTTTTGACAATCCAAATGTGCGAGTATTTCTCAATGATTTCCATATTCGAATAATTTACTGTTGGCTCACTAGTAATTTATTTATTGAATTATGTGTCCTGTTTAGTTGGAAACTACTGGGATAGGTTAATGTTTGGTAAGGTTGGTATGGCCCGTCGGACTTGGGTGCCAGCTTCGCCGCAAAACCCTCTGCCGCGTTCGATAACTGGTGCTGCCGCACTAAGACTAACGAGCCTAACGTCAGCCTCCAGTCACGACGACGCAGGTAAAGTAGCGACCCTGCTCCTTCGAAGCGCTGCAGGTTGTTACGAACGATCGCGAAAACTTCCTTCATCATGTCCTTAGTTAAGTCTAGTGTACATAGTGCTGAGTTTGTAAGTCCCAGCATCGGTCTATTGCTTATTTTATTCTATAGCTGAGTTTATAAAGCTCAGCGTTCGTTTATTATATCTTATCGCTAAGGGATAGGGTCAGGGTTATCTGCCTATTTATAGTCCACACATGTGGCCTGCGGATCGCTGGGATGAGTTGTTGTCACAAATATATCCGGCTCGAAGCCCCAATGAAAATAAAATTTTTTTTACTGCTTTACTTTATTTAATTCCAACATTTATATTGCATGTCGTAGCATTTGAATTATTATTCTGGCCTTCCATCGTAAGCTTGTTATCTAGCGAATTCTCGGTGTCGCTGACTTTGTTACCAAAAACGTCTCCTCCTCTCCACCAATTCTGATTAAGTGCCCCTTTTCAGCTCTTCTATCAAACTGTCTCTTGGTTGCATATTCTCGTTTATCAATATCGTAGCAACTCTGTGCGAAGGACATAGCCCTCTCGCTCTCACTCTGCGACATTCGAGACCACGCTCAACAAAACCTATGGTTGTCTCACTTTTGATGACACATCCTTTAATTGTCACTAAAATGCTAACTCATTCGATTAGCGTTAGTTGTCAGTCCAACACTACTGCAATCTTAAAAAAAACCTCTCTTTGTGATCGAACACCTTTCTTTTTTTTATGTTCTTTCTTGAAACTTATTATGATTTTTATTTTAAGATTTTAGCTTATTCTAGCTTACTTTTCCTTCAATCTAGCTTATGTTGACTCTGAAAATCTGGCAACACTGCTACAGAGGCGTGAGCGTCAAAATATTTTACAATAATATGAGTAGTATTGTAAGGTAGTTTCTGAAGCCGGAGTATCGCTCAGTCTACTCCAGGGTCTCCTTACAAAAAATATTTGTTTAAGGACGGGACTGCAGTTAAGAGGATAGGTGTAGAAATGCGATTAGGGAGGTTGATAGTGCGGCAGAACTGCTGACCTGTCACAAGGTACGGCGATTTTCAAGCGGCCAGAGATTTCGTCGCCTGGCGAGCGGGCTTTCACCACGTTTCAAACTGCCGAGTTAGGTTAAGGGTGGGTAAAGGGGATCACGGCAGGTTACGCCTCGCCGTTTCTACTAAGTGTTATACCTACAGCATGCGATTTTTGAGCAAATTAAACTCTCGTTTTGCTTTCCAATCTAAATCAGTTTTTTATTCATTATTCTTTTCCACTTACTCTATTTCTTCTGTGGCTCCTTGCATTTATTCAATTTTTCTTTTCTCTCTCCGCTCGATCTTTCCACTTTTCGATTTATAGTTTTTCTTACTTTTTCTACGCGCTTCCCGCACCGTTTTCTTCTTTCTCCCCTCTTTCTTTTTCTCCTCGACCGCGAGTCGTCGACCGCACTCTTTTAATCTCCTCACAAAAGTGCCCGCTTAAAACCAAAACTCTTCTCCTCTTTCACTTCTGATCGGCGATGCAACTCTGCCATTCTGGACAGAGTCGCATCGTCGTTTGCGCGCGCTATGCTTGCGCCTTTTCAAAAACCAACAACATAATGTGACTTAATAATAACAAAACCTAATGTAACTTAATAATAGTAAAAACATAATATAACTTAATCATAGTAGAACATAATATAACTTGATAATGGCAAGGCGCGACTTCACTGTCGCTAAATTAACTTTCCTTTATGTCTAATTTCTACGAGCTACAAATTTTCTGCTTACGATCTACAACACTGTTTCTAAATTAAATTTCCCTTACACCTAATACCTACGAGCTACAAAACGAATGTGAAGCGGGCTCGTTGGTGAGCCGCTTCACACCCTTGTCGTCGAGCCAGGCATGTGTGAACCCTGTGGACTCAGCCACACTCCTCGAATGGACCGCCAACGCTATCTCAGGCAACATTTCGTCCCACGAATTCTGATTCTCGATATATTGAGCTATCATGGTCTTGACTTTTTACTTTTTCTATAAATATTGCCGTTGCAACTGCACTATCTCTGCAATCAGCAAACCCGCCCGAATCCACAACAGTGCGTATCGCGGCAGCTACACTGTGGCTAAAAACTTGTGTGGCAAACTTTACCTTCATTTTTTCAAAACAATTCGGACTGACATGTTTTGAAGTTAATTTCGGACAGAGGCGTGTTAGATTTTTAACCTCAACTTCATATAATTTACGAATTATTTCCCAAGAAACTATGCCTTCTGGTGTTGAAATATTTCTCTTTAAAAGTATATTCCTAAGGGATTTAATAAGATGCGGTGCATCGAATATCGCGAATATTACTAGGATTATTTTTATACCCTGAGCCCATTGAAAATGGGAAATCAGGGTATAATGGTTTTGTTAAAAGTATGTAACAGGCAGAAGGAGGCGTGGCAGACCCCATAAAGTATATATATTCTTGATCAGGGTGACGAGAAAAGTTGATATAGCCATGTCCGTCTGTCTGTCCGTCCGTCTGTCCGTCTGTCCGTCTGTCCGTCTGTCCGTATGTTTGAACGCGTCGATTTCCGAAGATACAAAAGCTAGAGAGTTCATTCTTTTTGTGTTAGGTTCGTATATTGCACGCGCAGTACGAGTTTGTTTCAGAAATTTGATAACTTGTATATTTGGCAAGTTATCGATAAACGAATTTATCGGGAACCAGTTTTAAAATTCTAGCTAATTCATCTTTAGAGTTAGAGTCTCCAAGTCTTCTGCATATATATAGATACTAATTTAATACAATTTCGGTTTTTGTCAGATTTTGGATTCCGGTCCCCAATTAGCCCCACCACCCCCAAATGTGTAAAAAATGCATTTCAAATACTAGAGACATACAGTTTGGTTTGGCATATAGATATGAATAACATAATCTTAATCTGAACATATCAATATGATTGTCCATCTAGAAACAGAATTATTAGTCCATAAAGTTTTCTCATCAAAACCCATGTGGCGCAGCAAGCAAGGCAGCGACACAGCAAGACGCATTGCGGGCGCACATACATACATACATACATACATACATATGTATGTATGTATATGTGTGCAAGCGTAGATCAGCGTGTGGCTGCAATCATACATACATATGTACATATTTGTGCATGTAAAACTAATTGTAAAAGAGTTATGATTTCTAAAAAAAAAACCTAAAATGTTAAATAGAATATGTAGATCATATGCTGAACTCTCATTACATTCCATTATATATTTAAAAATTTTAAAACAATTAAAATAACAATGGAAATGCAAGCAACGTTGAGTAATGCAAATCAATTTTCGTATGCGTGTGCACATATGTATGTACATATGTATATATACACACAAAAAGTCTTGGGCTGTTTTCTATGTTGCTATGCGTGTATATTCTAAGAATCACAATTGTTTTTGAATTCCGTTAGAATTGTCTTTGAATTGTATTTGTATTTTCAGCCACTGCTTTAGTGTTTCTTTCGTATATGGCGAATTTCATTCATTTTCGCTACTCTGCCGTTTAAGTGAGCCGTGGTGTAGATGGCTAGACAGATGCAACGAATGTTAGGGTGTCGGAGGTTCTATCCTCGCCTAAGCCCTTCATAATTTATTATTTTTATTTTTATTTTTTTTATTATTTTTTTATTTTTTATTATTATTTATTCTTTTCTATTTGATTTTCGAAGATACAAGAGCAACTGCGCGGTTAGCAGAGCGCGTGCTTATACGTGCGTAAAGAAGAAGAGTATCACTTTTTTGCAGGGTTCAGGGTATCTCGTAGTCGAGCCGTCTCGACTAGAGCTTTCTTACTTGTTATTAATGCCCCATCTATTAAAAACTTCTCTATTATTAGAGCCCTGATCACAAACTACGGCTTTGACACTAAGCCACAATGCTTGCGATAATCCTATATTTTCCTCAATTTTATTTTTGAGGTCAGTATGTTTAATGCCATTAGCTGAAATTGTATAGCTTAAAACATACTTCCAATTCTCAAAAAGACCCCTAATGAGAAAAACAGACTTGTTGCCCTAAAAATCTACTACGTTTTTGGCCATCATCTTCAAATCCCTGAATCTCGTCAAGGGATGAATTGTATTGAAGGCCTCTTTTTATTTTAACCTCATCTAAAACTAAAACTGCACATTTTGCCTTTTAAGTCATTTTTTCCACAATGCCCTGAAGATTTTCTAATAAATTTGGATTGAATCCAGGAACTACATTTTTGAAAAGAGCCCATCGATTTAGGGATTTTTTGCACGGCAGCCTTAACTGGAGAACATCCCTAAGATAATCATAGGCTCTAGCTGAGTAAAAGTTTATATTTTGGGATATAACCTTTTCAGCGGCATTATAAGCATGATTATTTTTCAAAAGCATTTTACATAACACTTTTGATTGCTCAGAAAAATGTGGCAATTTATTAATTGTCGTGAAGACATTGTTATGTTTTTTTACTTTTCTAATTCTATAATTAATGTTTCTGTATTTAGAAGCATTTTTTAAAGCTACATATCTTTTTTTCAAGTCAATAAAATATTTTTGTACTTTTTTAAGCTTTATTCCCATATCGAAATATTCTTTTTGTTGGAAAAAACTGAATATTAAACTCCCAATGAAACACAGCTTTATACGACTTTCTGGACTTGTATTTCACTTTTTAATTTAAGCACTTATCGGCAACACCTACAACCACAACTTGCTTGTACAAAATCACATTACATTAAAAGAGACTACAAATAAAACAACACATAAATATATACATTTCTAATTGTGTTATTATTTTATTTTATTTATTATTATTGCTGGAATTTAGATTAGATTTAAACATTTCATTTCACCAGAAGCAATATGTTTTTAGCGGTAGCATGCTGCCGTAATTCGCACAACTTGACCCCAATTTTTGCCTTACAAAAGCAGCAATACGATTTTCTGGGGTCAGCAGCTCCTAACAATTACAATTTGTCCACGTTTCGCTTTTAACTACTATAAACTAAGAGCTCTTCTCTCACTTTTCAAGCTGCCTGATTCTATAATATACTAAATGTAGCTTAAAACAAGCCAAAATGGAAACACTGTTCTCGCAGTCATCTTTGTGTGTGTGCGTGCTTTCGGTGCGCAAGTGTGCTTGCGATCAGTGTTTAAAAAACTGCGAACAGTTTTCGCAGTTCTGTTATTGCTAGAACTGTTGCTGCGAGCATTTTCGACAGTCGCAGTCACAGCAAAACCAAAAACATTTCTTGATCAGCAGCACAGAGGCTTCGGGAATCGACAGCTTCGGCAGTTTTGAGAATGCTAGAACTGTTGCTGCGAGCATTTTCGACAGTCGCAGTCGCAGTCGCAGCAAAAGCAAAATACAATTACAAAATACAAATACAAATACGCAAGTTGCGATATCGTGTTTGCAGTGAGCATGTGTGCGTGCGCTACTACATATATTGATATTTGGGCGCATGTGTGCTTGCTATACGTTCTCGCAGTGTGTGTGCGTGTGTGTGTGCGCTGCGGGCTGTAGCACATGCCGAACACTGTGTCTCTTTGCTCTCTTTGCTCTCTTTGCTCTCTTTGCTAGTCATCTGTGTGTGTGCGCGTACTCTTGTTGCGCATAAGTGCTTGTATCGCATTACATTATCTTTGTGTGTGTGCGTGCTTTCTGTGCGCAAGTGTGTTTGCGATATCGTGTTCGCGGTGAGCATGTGTGTGAGTGCGCTCTCTCGGAGTTATCTCTGTGTGTGGCGCGCATATGTGCTTGCTATACGTTTACGCAGTGTGCTGCCCATTATGGTGGCCATGTTGTAGCTCAGCTCGAATGTAGCTTTGGCTTTTTCCTATCAACTCGCACGAACGCATCATTCGCTAAACAGCAGCTGAGAGAGATGGTCGTAAAATACTCAACGCGATGAGTAAATGCTGCAGGAGGCGGGAAAAATATTCCTGCCGATGCAAACAATTGCATAGAGCATAAGGAGACAAAT
The DNA here is from genome assembly GCA_035045845.1 of Drosophila buzzatii. Lineage (NCBI taxonomy): Eukaryota > Metazoa > Arthropoda > Insecta > Diptera > Drosophilidae > Drosophila > Drosophila buzzatii. The sequence continues at coordinate 28,513 of JAWNOS010000221.1, forward strand.
AAATTAATTCTTACTTTGCTCTTAAGCAATTAAGAAAGTTCCATGACATTTCCTTTGTTTTGGAACAGATCTCTTTTTAAGCCTTGTGCCAACGCACAAATGGCATTGTTATAACACATGAATGCTATAATATTGACATGCATATGCTTAATCACACCAACGCTCCGAAGGCGACGGTTAATTTACAATTGGGCAAATGGAAGTAGCAGGAAGCGGGAATATGTATTTTGCTTGTCTGGAAGGTCACACGGATTGGCCATGAACCAGATTCTTGATAGAAATATTACCTTGACATGGAATTACACACTAAAATATTAAACAAAATACACCAAATTTAGCATTGTATGTTGTAAATAAATGTTACAAAGACGAGAAAAACAACATTAAGAGATTTACCAGACAAACCGCTTGCTCTCTTTGAAGGCGAGCCGATGCAAATGACAAAAATAACGAGGGATTTTCATACCCTGAACCCATTGAAAATGTGAAGATGTAATGGATTTGTGCAAATGAATGTAACAGACAGAAGGAGACGTCGCAGATCCCATAGAGTATATATGTATATTCTTGATCAGCATACCCGTCTCTACTAGA
>JAWNOS010000223.1:0-12162 GCA_035045845.1 Drosophila buzzatii
TACAATTATACAAAATATATAAATGGTATATATAATGAATTACTTAAATATACATATACATATGAATGTTTGAAATAATTTTGTAACAACTGCGGAAATATGCAAAATTAATATTGAATGTGTCCTTTAATTGTAAGCGTATTTTGATAGACTATTTTGATGTTACTATATTAAAAATGAATAATATATATATATATATATATATATATATATATATATTAATACTGAATGTGTCCTGTGAACCGGGTATTTTACATAATAAATGACATGAGATGTTGTATTTAAACTTGCTTACATATATATTTATTAATTAGAGTTCATACACATTTGTCCTTTAGCTAAAAGATTCAATTCAAATACCTGTTTTAAAGCATGTTTTGTTTTTAAAATTGAATAGGTGTTTATACATACATATATATGTATGTGTATATTATAATAAATTCAAATTTTTAGTTAGTAGGGTTAGTTAGTGTACATACCTCATCAGGTCGATAAACTGACTTGAAATTGACATGCCTGTCTGTAATACTGTCCGGCCATATGAGCCATTGACATTTGAAATGTGTATTTCACTAGAGACTAATATTTAGATACTTGGGCTTGTGCTTTGGGAATCTCATTATCATGCTCTGGAAATTTGAATTTCATTAAAACGTGCATACAGAAAAAAATGCATTAAACAACTTGGTTCCTAAGGGGCTTACCCACAGTACAATCAAAGCGGGTGTGTATGTATGTATATGCTATTTGTTATGTATGTGTATAAGAAGAGTAGAATGATTCGGAATATCGTAGCAGGGGACTCTCGACTAAAGAGCTGTTTTTTTAGGAAATATATGAGAAATTTAAATTCTGCGCTAAAGGTGGATTAAGAAGAAAATTAATTTATGTGAAATTGGTTTTGATTTATAGTTTTTTTTACAAGCAGTCCAAATTTCAAAGCAAACGTATTCTATTCCAAACCTGGTCTACCTTAATCTAAATTGCAAACATATTTAATTGTTGGTACTTAAGGACCAATTTTTTTTGCAAACATGATTATGCTTCATTTATAGCATTTTAATTGACGCTCTCTCCAATGCGCAGCCTAAGTACTTAAAGAACCAATAAAAGTTGAGTACTTAAGTTTTATAGCAATTCAGAGAGTTGAATTGCCAAAGATGCTTAAGAATTTATCATCTTAAGAAAAACCATATGAAAAGAGAAAATTCGTGTATAATATATATCTATTTATCTCTATATAATATATTCATTTCTTGAAACAACGGCATTTGGGTCTCAATGAACCGCCAGCATTACGATTTATGTCCTAGACTATAGTTGCCATATCCGAAGGTCATATTTAGATTTAGCTAAAAATAAATAGGTTAATGTTTAGCAAAAATGCTTCGCATTTTTTAAAAGTTAAAAGGAAAATAAAACAATAAAAAATAACTAGAAAATATTTCACAAATTATAGAAAATATGATGTTAGGGTATATTGGCTTGACTGAAATCCATGGCAGACAGAAAGTACATGTATATATTATTCTCAACTGGATCAACAGTTGACAATAACCTTATATGTGTCTATACTTGTGTTGAAAACTCATTTCCTTCAAGCTCCTGCACAGTCGCATAGACCACATACATTTCCTTCTAGCGCTGGCATCAACCCCAAGGCGTTGCCCCCTGCTGCATCGCCCCGCTCAGCTAGCCAGCGGATTAACATAACGCAACAAGCGCTACAGCTGGGAGCAAAACATATACTACATATACATATATATTCTCACTCCGTTTGGGAGAGCGATTGGCCGAATGGCGGAAATTTGATGGTTCAATGATTTGTTGTGTTGCGCTCGCGTTTGCTGCGCATGCGAGAAACGATGACGTCACGTGGGAAAACTTGCGCTCTGCAATGGGGAGCGCAGCTGATTGCCAACAACGTTGCCAACAAGCGCACATGGCATTGGCTATGGCGATGGCGTCGCTAGCGACGTAGCTGTTCAGCCAGGGTGCACAGCAATAAGCACATTCATTCGTTTTTTTTGGCTAGACTCAGTGAGTACGTCGCTTGTGCTGCGTGCTTCGTGGCGGTGCACTCTGTGTGTGTGAAACGAAATTCGACGGACGTTTGTGGCCCCTCACATCAGTTTACATGTCGGTAAACGCGCTAAAATGCTAGCTGCGCTAGCTGCCCAAACCCAACTGCATAGCTGCTTCGATGCGAGTTCGATGCGAGTCCGTTGCCCGTAAAGTCGCAGCGTACATTGCCCCAAGTGCGGAAGTGTGTTGTCCTGCCAACTGCAGAGGGCAGTGCAATACATATTTGAATGCTGGTCGAACGGAAGTCGCAGGTATGTCCTAATTATAAGCGTAATCATATATCTACGTTCAGGTGTAGTACTTCAATTATTTCGCATTTCTTGCGATCTGCAGTCTATCGATTTTAGTTGACGACTGCCGGCTGAGGTTCAAGGAACAGAGTCTCATATTTCTGGCTTTCATTAGTCAGTGTATATATGTGTGTGTGAGTGTGTTTGTTTGAGTATGTTTGTTTGGCTGTGTGTGAATGGATTGGGTGCCTTGGCAAATGCATTTCGCCGCCCTGGCGTCGCTCGGCTTTGCGATTTGCTTCAAGCTCTTAGTTTTCATAAGTTTTAAACTCAATAAGTGAACTTTTCTTTGTGCTTTGGTTGTTCTTTGTGGCTGTAATCAAATATACTTTATATGTATGTACACTCTATGCATATATATTTATTTATATGTGCGAGCATTTGTAAATAACTTACTTTACTTTATTCACTCAACTCTTTGGACACACAAGAGTTCTCGGTTTTTTGCCATCAATTAACATATATTTAGCGCATTAGGTTATAATAGGTGTTCGCACTTGGACAGCTTTTTCCTACATGAACAAGCTCATAAAAATTGCTCATAAATTGTTACAATTTTGATTGAAATACAAATGACTACGATTATTATATGTCTAGCTGAGCTTTGCATAATTAGACGTTATCAAACGATATGGCCGCAATTAAACATTTCGTTAATGTCTTTTGGAAATTATTTACCTTTAGCCAGCGTTGGTATTGTTGTACTTAATCGACCGTCGGCCATATGCTCAAATGTCCAGAACCTCTGCCCCATTGGCTTTGCCACTCAAATTACAATGCAAACAGTGGGCAGCTGGCATGATAAGCTTGAGTGTTCCTATTCCACTAGAGTGGTTAACAATGAAACGGAAGTTGACAAACGCTGTCAGTCAGATATTCTATATATGTATGTATGTACAGTTCCCTTGATTGATTGAAACATTCAAGCCGGGGCAACATAGTTTGTTTCGCAAGTGCGTTTTAATTAATTTGATTAACATTTTCTCTTTGACATAAATCAAATTAATTATACTACAATTAAAATTTATTTTTATTATTATTATTGCTTGGCTTGTGAACAAAGGACGTATAAAAGCTTAGTGCAAACTTAATTAATAACTCAGGCAAAGCGTGCTTCATCCATAAATTTATATAATTCAAGCATCATAAATGTCTTCTTCTTTATATATATATGTAATACACGAGTTTCTATCCCTTTATGCGGCGCACGTTGCGTATGCGCAATATTTTGCCAGTAGCCGTTTCATATAATTTGCATTGCATTCAATTTCTTTTGCAATTGGGCTTTTGATGAGTCGTAAATGAAACGAATTCATTGCAAATATGCTTTCAGAGCTGTTTGAGCATTATTCTGTTGCTTTTGCCGTTTCTTTCTGTAAAACATTTCCAATCAATCGCCAGGGCAAACAAATTAATAAAATTCTCGCATAAATTCAGTATAATCATTATGCGCCAACAAAACAAACACAAATTAAATGCCCAAATTAGTTGCCTCCCAAAAAAAAAAAATAAGAAAATAACACATACAAAAAACATCAAGAAGCCAAGCAACAGCCACAACAAGAACAGCAACAACATATTGTGAAAAGCCAAACAAAGCATTAATATAAAAGTTTCTGTTGCTTTTGCTGAGTCACTGAACGGATATTACAATAGCATGGAACATGGTGTTCCACTGCAATACCCAAAAAATACAATTAGAGCAGGTGTAGATGTAGATATTGTCGATATCAAACCAAATATTCAGTTGATATCGACTGGAAGTTACCCTGCAAACGCATAAGATGTTTGCTACAGTTGCGTTTGCGTTGCAAATAAGTAAAATAAAGTGATTGGAGCAAATCTATTTATACTCTGAACCAATTGAAGACGGGAATTCAGAGTATAATAGTTTTGTGAAAATGTATGTAACAGGCAGAAGGAGACGTCGCAGACCCCACAAAGTATATATATATTCTTGATCAGCATAAAAAATAAGTTGATTAAGCCCTGGCCGTCTGCCCGTCCGTCCGTCATGAAAATTTCATGAAAATCGTCCATCTAGAAATGGAGTTATAACCGTCCAAAGTTCAGCCCAACCCACCCCCAAGACACAGCAGACGTTCGTAAAGAAGAAGACTATTATATATATTTTTTTTTTCAGGGTTCAGGGTATCTCGTAGTCGTGCCGTATCGACTTGAGCCTTCTTACTTGTTTTCATATAGTAAAGTGTAAATTTTTGAATGCTTAAAGAATATATATCTTTGTTAAATTCTTGAAAGCATAAATAAAAATATATCTTTTAAATAAAAACTATTATTTTCATAAAATAAATTTTGTAATATTAAACTGAAATTATAACTTAAGAGAGGCAAATTTACAGACATCAAGTAAATTTTAATTTAACATTATTTTTATTAAATTTTTTCAAGAACGTCAAAAAATGTCCAATGTGCAAACTTCAACTTTAAATTAAGATTGATTGTATATATATATATACATATACATATGCACATACATACACATGCCCACATACAAATAGCTAATGCGAATGTATAAACTCTGTTATTATTGCTTTGTCTGTTACATATTTTGCAAAATAAATAATATACCTTCTTCTTTATAATTTATTTATTCACTTGAGCATTGGATATAGCTGGGCCAGGCACACGCGATTTGTGTTTTTATAATTTAACGCAATGTCTTCGCTCTTACAACGCCATACGTAGTATAGTTGTCCTTGGCAGCTATATAAATAGATTCCCAACGCCCCAAACAACGTCACAAGCAACGCCAATTTCATTTACATGACAGGAATGACTTTTATTTCCCCACCTCCTCTCTGGGGGGAGTGTCATTCCCATCGATGTTTCTGCAAGTGATTAATTTTGAAAATATAACTCAAGGTTCCTTGATTTATAGTTCGTTGCGGAAAAATTTCCAGGTTGAACTTGACTTTAATAAATTTGGTCTATTATGAGGTCAAAGGTGTTGGAAATTTGGTGGCATATGTGTGTTTATCTAGCATAACAAACTAAGCTAATTTATGATCCATATCAAGGGCAAAGGACGTAGCTGAAGTTGGTAGCAGACTGGGTTGTGGCTAATACGATTGAAACTTTGGCTGACACGACAATATTATTTTTTAAAAATATTAAATTTTATGCAAAACGTAGTAAAATATTTTATAAATACATTTTATTTATAATATATAACTATTTAAAATATGAAATAGAAATATAATGGTATACAAGCTCATTTCCGCTTCTTTGTTTCGCATTTCGAATCGATGAAAAACATTCAGGAAACGACATTTTACATTTAAGTTTAAAATTTAAATTATACTCGATTGATCAAATCGAAAACATGCTTAAAAATATATATATGTATATATTTTTCTAAACATTTGAAAAACAAAATATATGCAGCACGTTAAAAAGAATTGCATATGTGCTATAAATTTGATAGTTTAAAGCTGATTCGATGAGGCTTATGTAATCCTTATCCAAGTGTCTTTCTCATTTGTCAGTGGAAGTTTCCGCGTTGATATTTGTAAAATATTCAGTTTAATGCGTAGTTTATTTTAAATAGTAAGCCTGAGTCAGTTATAAATTAGCATATATATAAACCAAGTATAGATACATGATATATGTATATTATAAACATATGTATAAATGCATATATCATCACAGATTAATGTTAATTCGAATTTATTTACGATGAATGTGAAAGAATATTATTTATCTGAAGTAAGATCTAATCAATTTCGATACGGTTTAGTTTACATACATTGTCTCTATACATTCATACATACACTTATACAAAAGTATATGAACTAATATGAATTGCAACCTGAACTGGTTCCAAATCCTTTATAGATTCCCCTATGAGAAAGTGCAATCGATTGCGTTGTTGAACTCTTTGTTTGCGGGGAGTTTTCTTTATATTTATTTCTGCATGCAGCAAGAGGGTTGTTTATAATGCCTTTAGAAAAACTCCTTCTCTTTCAATTCTCTTTTGCGTGCTTTCATTTTCTATTGTTTTCTAAAAATCTAATAGCATCAGTTTATTGCGTTGTAGTTTTATTTTAAGTGCAGGTAGATTGCAAGAGAAGCCACTGTTTGCTGTTTGTATAGACAGTGAGTTGAAAAACTATTCTGGCTCAACCACAAACAAGAACTAATAATAATGCAATATGCAAGTTCCGAAATTGCCGCCAGGGTAAAGGAAATGGAATAACGTTGTAAACAATTATGCCATTTATTTTTCATTTGCCCTACTACTGGCAAAGTGCCCGCCTTACGTGCTAACTAAGATTTTCTAACAAGGCGTAATTATAAAGATTATGAAATATGCCTTTTAAGTGCACTAAGTGAATATTTGGCGTAGGCTGAGTATGGACTGAGCGCATTGCACTGGTTCGAACTAGTAGCTAAGCAAAGCGCATTGTGCTTACGGTACGAAAAACGCACAAAAAAAAACAACGTAATGCAAAGGCAAGCAAAACAAAACGACCCGTCAACAGCTGATGGCAATGGCAATGACAGAGACGAAAAACATTGCAAACGCAACGTGTCGTGAAAAAGGGGATGCGCAACAGAACAGAACAGTGGAAGAAATGAGAATATGCAATCTCACCATGTTCATATACCCTGCCTAACGCATTATATACATACATATGTCTGTATATTTAGAAACTGAGATATGCTCTCAAAATTGAAATAAACATGCTTCTCTTTGTATCGCCTATTACATTATTTTACATACATACATATGTATTTGACCATTAAGTATAATTTCGTGTCGCGTAAAAACGTGCTCATTGAGAAACGATTCTATCGAACAGAGAGCAACTGTTAGTCGATCATTTGGTTATTTTATTTTGCATTTTGCATTTTGCTCTTGCTCATCTGTTCCTCAATAGTTTTCTTGTTGTTGTGGTTGTTTCGGCTCTCAAAGTCATGGCCGATATTCGGAATACCTGAGGAGCAGTAGCATCGGCGATGAACAGTCATACGAAGGCGCTCGCGCAGCAGACGACTACTAAACAGAAGCACACTAAATAACAAACGGGAGCAGTCGGGTGCATGGCTAAGCGCACTCTGAGGACTTAACGGTAAATAGTGAATAGTGAGTGTCAATATGTGTATGACTGAGCGAAATGTGAACCAAATAGAAATATGTACATATGTAAATTTAAAATAGTAAATTGAAAATTTAAGGACGATCAAAAGTTCAAGTGCATTGTGGTCGCTTTCATAAATAGTTTGTTTATTAAAATCAATAAGACAATAATAAACTAGAGTGCAATATTTAATATGAATGCATACCCATACACAATTACAGTCAGGCATAAATGTAGATGTATGTATGTTATGTAGAGTGTTATGAGAACAATTAATTGACGACAATTGAAATGCAGCGGCGGGCGGCGTCATACAAAGTTTCTCACAAACCAGCGGAAAGTTTTGTTCAATATTCGAATCGATTTCAGTCGCCAAGTGTCGCATATAAAAATAGCAATTAACAAATTTATGCAACCCACTGTGACAACTGCTCCAACACAAATGCAAATGTATGGATGCGTGTGTGTGTGTGTGTCTGTGTACATGTATATGATTTGGCACTATTTAGGCGTGTAAGTGTGCCTTTTAAAAATAAACAAAAATCACACATACCTATGCATATACATATATGCAGACATAAATATGTACATATGTACATATATATTTGAATAGACTTTAAAAATGTTGTTGCTAATTGATCTACAGCCAAATGTTTGTTATTTCCTTAGACAGCTCACTCTGTCACTGACTCTGGCATTAAAATTCGGTTTTTTATATACACATGTATATATATATATATATATTGTATATATGTAAATAGTTATTTATGTATGTATGTATATATCTATTTTGCTTTACGACTCCCCAATTCGTACCCACATTGAAATATTTTTATTATTCTATGCTGGTAGCGATATCATTAAAACGAGCACAGGGGAAGCATAGCTTTGTTTAACAAAAACTAAAAAAAAAAAAAAAAAAAAAAAAAAAAAACCAACAACATACTGTTGCGAACTTCATTCAGCAAGCGTAAACATTTGAATGGCACTGTAAATTTTGGAAGTGAAAATACAAGTATTTGAAGTACACGGTACTTTCTAAGTAAATTAGGGTTACGAAATAATTTTGTGACTTAAATATATTTAACGTTTTGATATATGTATGTATGTATAGCAAATAATGGAAAAGCGCATTATACTACATGACGTTCTGATTGTATTAGTAGAATATTTAGTATTGGCATTGCTCATTAAATATTTTTTATTTAATTTCACAGTATTAGTTAGGTGAATACCAAATTTATGTCTCTACAAGAAGTTTCACACAAAAATATAATTTTTCCTTTATGACTACTTTGGCTTCTGCATAATATAGTGTTCTGAATCAATTAATAAAACAAATGTGAACATGTGTTTTCTTTGTGGGCATATATTATAAATCTATATATGTATGTATATGTTACTCGATTGTTTGTGTAGGAAACATTTTTAGGATTTGCTGTTCATTTTCGAATTGCAAAAATTTATGTTTATCTTTCCCACGTGCAGCTACCTGGATACATTTTGCAATACTTGAGCGTATTTAGATATGTATCTGTATATTATATCTGTATATATTAACCATATATAAAAGTTAGTGTATTCTTGCGAAGAGCTAAAGAAGAGTTTTAACTGCAAGTGGTTTGTATTCAATTTAATATTATAATAAAATTAACTTTGATTCACATGACTATTTTAATAGAACGTATCAATGGATATTATTTGTCATTTTCATTTGCATTATTTGTTTTGTTAATTGTTGCTTTGTGTAATTCTATGGAAGTTTAGTGCTTCCTTATCCAATTGAATCAGACAGGTCCATAAATTAATTGAGACAGTCATGAATGAGTAAAAGTGTTCTCAAGTGACTGCAGTAGATATGAGCGCACTTCTAGGTAAACCACATTTAAAGTTTATTCAATAGTTCATTCAATACTTGATTATTTATGAAGCACATGAAGGCAAGCTCTGTCTATGGGGAGTGATTGACTGGGGAATACTATGTAGCTAATGGTCAGCTATCGCCATGCAAACACACGTGTGGATAATTTACTTAAATGTGTTAAAATACCATTAGAAAAATGTAAGATAAAACTAGATGTATAGTAATAATATAATAATAATCCGATTTAGAATAATTATAGATGAACATCGGATGACCACAGAAACTACTCCGTTGCTGTGAGGTTTGATATCTAGAAACTTTATAAGTTCAGACAAGTATCCTCTCTATTATATGCTTCTCCAAATAAACATTATGCCATGTTTACTCTATAGCAAAAGGTACAGTGCAAGAAAAAAAAAAAGAAAGTTTGTTTTTTCCCCGTCTGCTAACGAGTTGTTTTTTGCTAGCAAGTGGTACCTATTATTGTTATCTGATTTCTTGGAACTAATCTGCTATGCACAATCATAACAAATGATGCTTAATAACATGCTCCACTCGCCTGCATCTTGTTGTTGACTGGTTTTCTGAGAGACTAGATTTGACTACATACAAAAACTCTAATCTTCAGCAACAGGTTTCCTTTCAGTATTTAAATATTTTAAAGATCAAAAGTTTGCAAAACAACTTACAGAAACTAAGCAATTAATTTATATTTGTAAACAAAATTAGAGGAAGAGAGAGACAGAGCGCGCGAGACAGCGATAGAACAAAGCACAATCAGATGGGACATAAATAAATTTAGTATAAGAAAAAATACTTTTGTCACGTTTTTGACTTATTTTAAATGAAAACAAGAACAAACTTTGTGTGCGTCGCTTGCGACAGCAATAAATAAATGTACATATATACACACAGAAAGAGTACCTATTGAGTATATATTATATAGTACAAAGTTTATTTTTATATTTTTGAGTAGTAGTAGTTGCCAAGCGTTTGAGTGTCCCGCGGCGTGCCATTGCCATGCAGGCTTTTAGTTTTTGCCTCACTGCTTGATTGAGGGTCAGAAATGAATTGTGGCCTGTACGATTTGTGCCTGCTCAAAGCTGGCTAACACACTTATGCCGCTGTATATTATAGACGCTCGTCCAACGTGTTTGCCAGACGCTTATCTGTGCGCAATCGCGTCGTGTGGCGACAACGACAACGACAACGACGACGACGATGACGATGACGATGACAATGACGATGATGATGTTGTAGTTAAACAATCAAGTTAGTATGTGTGTACTGGGTGTTAGTATGGGTGCTACTACTAGTTATGGTATGGCGGTCGTTCGTACAGCTGTTTTGATTGGGGAATGTCGCCGTAAGTCCCGTCACCGTTGTTGTCTACGCTATTGTCTAACTAGTCTATCAGCTGTTTGGGATTTTATATTGTTTTCGCTTAGTGTGCATTTGAGGATCATTGAGAGTCTGATTTTGTCTGGTTTTTTGCTGACAATAACCCAACGCAAGCGGTTCACTTGCTATTTCTAAGTACTTGGCATTCAAAGCAGACCTCAGCTAAAAATCAATTGATCGCGCAATCGTCAGTTCGGTTTCAATTTCGGTTTCAGTTAATTATTTGTATTTTTATACCCTGAACCCATTGAAAATGGGAATTCAGGGTATAATGGTTTTGTGAAAATGTATGTAACAGGCAGAAGGAGACGTCGCAGACCCCATAAAGTATATATATTCTTGATCAGCATAAAAAAATAAGTTGATTGAGCCCTGTCCGTCTGTCCGTCCGTCCGTCCGTCCGTCCGTCCGTCCGTCCGTCCGTCCGTCCGTCCGTCCGTATGAACGTCGAGATTTCGGAAACTACAAAAGCTAGAGAGCTGAAATTTTACATGAACACTCGTATGTTAGCTACGCAGTATGAGTTTATTTTGTTTTTTCGATAACTCATCCCATTTCCAAATTATCGATAAAAAATCGAAAATTCGTTTCAATTTTTTATGTTTTTTTAGCATAACTTCTACACAGTTTTAGCTAAAGACTTCAAATTTGTATATTTAGATAGATATTATGAATACGCAGATTATGTAATTTTCAGATTTTGGATGCCACGCCCCCTTCTCCCCCAATTTGCAAAAAACGCCTTTCAAATACTAGAGACTTGAAATTTGGCACATAGATACATTTAGATATTCTTAATCTACTCTGAAAATTTCATTAAGATCATGCATCCAGAAATGGAGTTATAAGTGTTCAAAGTATAGCCCAACCCACCCCCAAGCCACAGCAGCAACTGCGCGGTTACCAGAGCTCGCGCTCATGCGATCGTAAAGAAGAAGAGTATCACTTTTTTTGCAGGGTTCAGGGGATCTCGTAGTCGAGCCGTCTCGACTAGAGCCTTCTTACTTGTTATTTATTTATTTTTGTTTTTTTTTACCACATTTCTGTGGACCACACCCGGCGGGTAAAAGTTTGTTTACGTCACGGTTTCACGATTCCATGGAATATTCCGAAACATTTATGCTGGCACAACATAATCAAATATGAGATCATTGCGTTCGTATATGCGTGCCCGCCGTCTCTTGATATTTAATTGATTTATTTTGATATCAACCACGATTCGCGATAATTTGGCGCATCTCTTAAGTGTTTTGCTATTTTCTGCACATTTTTTTATGTGCGTGTGTGTATGCTGGTCTTATTTATTGCTTAAGAATATAAACAAATTTGAAAATTCATTTTTGTAACATTTGCTTAAAGAATTTGTATTGTTTTTCTATATACTAAACATATATTTCTTTTAAACAAAATTAAACAA
>JAWNOS010000224.1:0-195707 GCA_035045845.1 Drosophila buzzatii
TTCATAGGCGTACCGATTATTATGGCCTTGATAGTAATAAAGCGGGAACAAAACAAAGGCAAAATATAGAAAGCTTAGTGAGCTTTGAAGTTGCGAAGCTTACGCAGCAGAATGCATTTTAGAATGCATCCGAAAGCTTAGGCGGGTGCAGCGAAAGCTTGCTGTCGCGCATGCTTAGCAGCAGATCGAGGCTTAGCTGTGCTTATTCAGCAGCTACAAGACCTGAGTGCAGCCAACTTTAGGTGCAATAAAAGCTGAGCTTTTATTTTCGCCGAAAGATATAAAAGCACCCAAGCAGCAAGAGCACGATCTTTTTTTCCACGTCCACGCTGCCATATATTAATAATTTATTAATATATGATTCCCTAGGAATTCAAGGTATTTATTAAAAATAAATTGAGGATCTTAAAAAGTAGTCTTAAATGCTTATATTATTCACTCTAGCCTTCTTTTGTGATACTTCGCCCGTGTCAGAGTGCCGCATAGCTATAAACATTAAAAAAAAAAAAAAAAAAAAAAGGAAAAAAAATAAAATTATAGCTGCCTCTGAACACGTGGCCACTATAATATTTCACGGCCTTCAACAGCATCCACTCTTTGCAAAATTGATGACAACTATAGGTTTCGCCTGGAATTCCTAAAACTACATGCACAACTTATCCCAACAACAACAAACAAAACAAAAAAAAACCAGACATCAATAATTTTCAAAGTATTAGTGCAGTGCCAAAAATTCAAAACCCAAAACAATAAGGAAAAAAAAAAACATTAACCATATTATATATTAAACGCCTTAGAATTGGGCTGTAGTGCAAAAATTATACAAGATTTAAATGAACGAAAGTGCAGACAAAATACAAAAGTACACTGTGAGAAATTTTGTTTGTGCAGCTTAAATAATTCAAGACAATTTAACAAAAAAACTAATTATATTTAACATTAGAAAAAAACACGTCACACCCATAAATGAATTAAATAAATTAACGGAGAAAAAAAGAAAAGAAAAAATACAAATAACCTATACAACAATAAATAAATAAAAATATATATATAGAAAATTTTTTTAATTATTTAAAATAAATAAATAATTTCAAAAGCCAAAAAAAAAAAAAAAAAAAAAAAAAAAATAAATATATATATATATAAAGAAAAAAAAATAAAGCAACCGAAAGCAAGTAACTTTTAATTTGATAGTGGATAATTTTTAATGATAATTGCTCCCGTTCAAAAAAAATTAACCTCAATCCCACAGCAGCAGCCAACCACGAGGAAAGGCCTTTCGTCGATGGAAAAAAAAAAAAACTGTGAGTGTTTGATCACCCTTCTTCTCCCTCTCCTTATTATGAAGTCCCAAAATTTTAATAATATATTATCAAAATGAAATAAAGAAAAAAACTTATACCTATTTATATATATATATATTCCTGAAAGTGTTCATAAAATCAAATGTGAACATTCTCAATTTTTGTATTCACATTAAACATTATATGGATCAAGTTTTCTTATTTTTTTATTATTCACATTTTTTTTATTTCTTAACTTGAATTGCAGCCATCTTTAATATAATTTAACAGCCATATATATATAATAAAAAAAAAAAAAAAAAAAAAAAAAAAAAAAAAAAAAAAAAAAAAAAACCTATATGTTTGCATCAATAAATAAATTATAAATAAAATATATAAATAAATAATCGAATAACTATAATGCTAATGGGTACGACAGAAAAGAAATAAATTAAAAAAAAAAAATTTTTTTGTTTATATATTATAATGAAAAAAAAACTTGTATTTTTTTAAAATTAATTTAACCCTAGCCCTATAAGACTCAGCCGCGTCAACCAACTATTTTAAGACTTTGTTAAAAATTATGAGGAGAATATATTTAATTTAGTTAAGTTTGTAAAATAAAGAGAATTGTTCATGATGAAAGAAAAAGAAATATGAGAAATATTTTTTTTCAGCGAATCACTATGATAGGCTAAAGGTAGTCTAACACATGGCATAGAAGAGAGGAGAGTCGAAGCATTCTTCTTAGGGGATTTCCAGCGAATGGTTAATTGGAGATCACGGTCGGGTTTGGGTATAGATAGCGAGAGGCAACCGACAGCTTCGCCTCCGCATCTGTATACCTGTTCCAATTCTTGTTCATTCCTTTTTTTGTGTATCTGTGTTAGTGTTGTCCCATCCCTCAAGTTTTTTTGTAGGAGTCCTAACAAATTAAAGTTTATGTATGGTTAGTCCCGGTATTGCAAAGACCCACCCCATCGCCGAAAGAGCTAAGGGAACCAGAGGACTCCGCCTGCCTGTACCGAAGACATGAATGCATGCTGATGTGCACCGCACATTCACACACATCATTTGCACCAACACCACACTCATCTGAGTGCGGTGGCGTTTACACAAATTTTTGGCGCCCAACGAGGGGCACTGGAAGTTCGTCACATACATTACATAAATTTTTGGCGCCCAACGTGGGGCACTGGAAGTACTAGTCCTTAGCGATAATATGCTTTCAGTGTACCGATTTTTTTATTTTTCTATAACTATTTTTTCTCTATGGGGAAAGTAATAGTTGTATAAAATACCCCTTTTGTGAGAAACATAGTTGTCTCAGTAGCATGTGTTGCTGAAGTAGCATAGACTTGATTGGTCTATCTATCGCCGCTGTGACTGCTGAGAGGAGTAGATTTTTTCACAGGACCTACGAAGCTGCTGATTCGAGCCTGGATCGCAGACCGAGAAACCTGTGTGGAATTTATCAACAAACAAAAATTTAAAGCATCACTGCTTAGGAAAACAATATCTTCCCTCACAATTGTAGCTCGTTTTTTTTTGCTGTGGAAGAAGCCACACTTTAATTTATTTTATTGAAAAACTTTACCATATAATTCCAGAATATTGCGTATTCGACAGAGGTCAGATACCAATACTGATTATCCCTGGGGAGTATTCTTTAATTAATTAAAGAAAGGTAGGAAGCCATTAAGCAATACTAGTTGAGTGGTTAAAAAGTTGATGTCGATACTACTTTAGATTAGCTATTGTCTGGAACTCGGAGATGTGCTGCATATGCATTCCCTTGCCGAATAGTATGGTCTTTGGTTGTAGCGATAGCCGATTTATAAGCACCATCTAGATTTAGTTTCAATAGCCCAAAAATGAAAGAATTAGGAACAGTTATATGAATACTTCGACTCTCTTCTACTATGCCATGAATATAAAAACCAAATTAAGAAAAACCAATTCAGATTTATTATGCCAGTCGTAAATACACCGCCTCACACCTCATCTGCAGGTAATGCAGGAAACAAGTGCACTTTATGTGCGACTGAAATGGACGATACTTATCCTTGCTATTTGTTGCCGTGCAAGCATATCTTCCACAAGAATTGCGTAGAAGCATGGTTAACAGAAAATATCGTCTGTTATACTTGCCAAACACCAATTGATAGACAAAATATGAAGCTAGTAGTAGGTAATTGCTCTCCGTCACGAAGGATAGAGATAGCTCCGCCAGCTGCTCCAGTAACTCGTCGAGTTACTACTAGAAACCTTGCCAAGTCCCTAGCATTAGCCGAAGCAAATAATACATCTAGTGTACAAGAAGCTCCGCCTTTGAATGCTAGTGGCGCACAGTCGTCAGCTTTAGATGCGAGTCAGAGTCCGAGTCAAGCTGAAGCCGCGCGTCCCAGAACCACTAGAGGAAGACCCAGAGCCACTCGAGCATTTCGTGGCTCGAATCCTCAAAGATCGCAACAGGTGGATTATAACGTGATTCAGAACATGATAGAAGGAACTGTTACTAGAATTATGTCGTCATTAGCAATAAACAATCGCCCTTCACTCAGCGAACCTATGCCGGTACCGAATATGCGCGATTCCCCTTCAATAGGTGCCTGCTCCTTGAATAGTCGGAGGACCGTGGACATTATGCAAAAGTGGGGAGTTCATTTTGATGGTTCGTCAGAGGGTTTAGGTGTTAATGAATTTATTTATCGAGTTAAATCATTAACAGATGAGACTCTAGAAAGCGATTTTGCAGGTATGTGCAAAAATATTTTCGTGTTGTTTAGTGGAAAAGCTCGATCATGGTATTGGAGATACCACAAGCAAGTTGATCGCATTATTTGGTCAGACCTCTGTTCATCCCTTCGACAACAATATGACGACTATAGGTCAAATTTTATGAACATGGAGATGATTAGAGCGCGCAAGCAAAAAACTGGAGAGTCCTTCTCATCTTTTTATGAGGCTGTAGCCTCTCTCATAGATAAGTCTTCTCTCAAAGTGGAGGAAGAAGAGCTCATGGAAATTTTAAAGAATAACTTACTTCCTGAAACGCGAGAGAAGTTATTATATCAGCCAGTCCATTCTGTAGGACATCTGCGTCGCTTAGTACAAATGAGCGAAAATTTGTCTTATGAAACTAGCTGTCGTCTTAATCAGGCGAAGTCTAAGCAAGTAGTACAACGTAGGCAAGTTTATTCTGTAGAAGAAACAGTTGATGATGCGGAAGATGAACCAGTGGATGTAGAACTCGCAGCCATACGCGCCTCACATGAAAAACTGCGCTGTTGGAATTGCGAAGAACTAGGACATACTTGGCAGAACTGTCTGTCTGAACGTCGCATTTTCTGCTACGGTTGTGGACAGCCTAATGTGTATAAGCCACAATGTCAAAATTGTTTGCTGAAACAGTCGGAAAACCGGCACAAGGCATCCGTCAACAACCGGATGCCCCAAAAAATGTAGAACCCAATTTTATAGAAGAAGATAAAGTCGAGATGCCAACATTGCACTCGAATACTCCTTCAATTCGTTTTCGTCCCTACGAAGAACGCTTACAAAATTATATAGCAGTCCGAAGTCGAATATTTCATGATATTCCACCTGCTCTTAGCAAACGGACTCAAAGATTGAAGACATACTATACAGAGATTAAGAAGAACAGACATTTGCAAATATCTACAATTTTTAATAATGCAACTGACCTTCGTAGTTATGCCCAAGTTTCGTTCCTGAATTATACAGAATTTGGTCTATTAGACACTGGAGCAAATATCAGCTGTATAGGTTCGAAATTAGCAGCAAACGATTTCTCAAAACTGCCAGAGTTTAAGCAAATAAAATCCAAAGCAAAAACAGCTGGAGGGGAAAGTCAAGCCATTGTTGGATTCCTAGATATTGAAATGACTTATAATTCTGTTAAAAAACCCATTAAATTATATATAATTCCAAGTCTAAATCAGAATCTTATCTTAGGACACGACTTCTGGAAAATTTTTCAACTTGCACCAAATATAATAGGTTCTCTAGATGCATCTTGTATAAATAGCAAGTCACCTAGCGATGATGCCTATCCTTTGACCAAAACCGAGATTCAACAATTAGAGGTAGTTAAAGCACTATTTCCAAATGCGTCACATAGTTTAGGTCGTACGAGCCTTATAGAACACCATATAGATATCGGAGACTCTAAACCAGTGAAACAAAGATTTTATCCAGTCAGTCCGGCAGTAGAAAAGCTTCTATATGAAGAAATTGATCGCATGCTTCAGTTAGATGTTATCGAACCTTCGATCAGTCCCTGGAGTTCACCAATGCGCCTTGTAATGAAACCGAATAAGGTACGATTATGCTTAGATGCACGTAGGCTCAACGATGCTACGAAAAAGGATGCGTATCCTTTACCTAGCATCGAAGGCATATTCTCTCGATTGCCTAAAGCAAATCTCATTTCCAAATTAGATTTAAAAGATGCTTTTTGGCAAATTAAACTCACTGAGGAGTCGAAACAGTTAACAGCATTCACAGTCCCAGGTCGCCCCCTATACCAATTTAAGGTTATGCCCTTTGGGTTGTGTAATGCTCCCTCCACTATGTGTCGTCTGATGGATAAATTAATTCCCCCAGATCTTAGACATTGTGTTTTCGGATATTTAGACGACCTGTGTGTAGTGTCAGAAGACTTTTCCACCCATTTAGCGATTTTAGTTCGCCTCGCAGATCAGTTTCGACAAGCGAATCTGACATTGAATACAGCCAAAAGTCACTTTTGCGTCACAAGCATTAACTATCTGGGTTATGTCATTGGGAGCGGAGGTATTAGCCCAGATCCGTCAAAAGTATCTTGTATCGTTAATTGGCCACCGCCCAAGAACTTGAAGCAAGTACGAGGATTTCTCGGTGTTTGTGGTTGGTACAGACGTTTTATTCATAACTTTGCCGATCTAACGTGCCCAATTACCGATGTCCTTTCCACGAAGACTAAATTTGTATGGTCCCCCGAAGCACAGAATGCCATGGATAAGTTGAAGCAAGTATTAACTACTGCTCCAATTTTAACCAATCCCGATTTTAGTAAGAAATTTTATCTTCACTGCGATGCCAGCGATTTTGGGATTGGGGCAGTGCTAGTACAGCTAACGGACACGAATGATGAAAAGCCAATTGCGTTCATGTCAAAAAAATTAAGTCGCTCTCAACGCAATTATAGCGTTACCGAGCGTGAGTGTCTCGCAGTTATACTAGCAATCGAGAAATTCAGATGCTATTTAGAACTTCAGGAGTTCGAAGTGGTTACTGATCATTCTAGCTTGCTATGGCTTATGCGGCAGCAGAATATTTCTGGTAGATTGGCTCGCTGGATTTTTCGCTTACAGCAGTTTAAATTTACTTTTAGCCATCGAAAAGGAAAAGACCATGTAGTCCCAGATGCATTATCAAGATTAAGCGAAAATGAAATATTAGAGCTTGATATGGGTCCGATAATAGACCTCACATCAAATGCCTTTTTGGAAGATTCTTATTTAGAACTAGTAAGAAAGTATTCCAAGCAAAAGTCTAGATTCCCAGATCTCAAATTGATTGGAAACTTTTTATACATTCGTACAGAGCATGCACAGGGTCAGCAAGAGCAAGAAAAACTATCTTGGAAATTATGGGTCCCCGAAAGCCTTCGAACAAGTGTTTTAAAACAAGCTCATAATAGTTGTACTTCAGCCCATGCCGGAATGCATAAAACTATAGAGAAATTACGTAGACATCTCTTTTGGCCAGGTTTAGCTAAAGATGTGAGAGATTATATTCGCTCGTGCGATACTTGCAAAGAAAACAAAGCCCCTAATTATACGTTAAAACCCCCAATGGGTGATCATGTTCCTTCATATAGACCATTCCAACGACTTTATATTGACCTTCTTGGACCATACCCTCGTAGTAAACAAGGTCATATCGGATTGCTTATAGTATTGGACCATTTTAGCAAATACCATTGGTTGTGTCCATTAAAACAGTTCACGGCAGCCAAAATTCAAGAATATTTGCTAAAACATATTTTTCATAGTTTTGGGGTCCCTGAAACTATCATTAGTGATAATGGAACTCAGTTCAAATCTAAAGAATTTAACGTCTGGTTAACAGAGTTAGGCATTAAACACGTATATACTGCCCTTTACTCACCGCAGAGTAATGCGGCCGAACGTGTAAACCGTTCATTGTTAGCAGCGATTCGATCATATTTGCAAAACGATCAGACTGACTGGGATGTGCATTTAACAAGCATTTCTTGTGCGTTACGCTCAGGTCTGCATCAATCGTTAAACTGTTCACCATATCGAGCACTTTTTGGACTCGATATGATAACGCACGGATCGGACTATAAACTATTGAAAGACTTACATTTGCTTGAAGAGCCAATAATACCGATTTCTCGATCAGATAACCTTGCTCTATTGAGAAAAGACATTCAGACAAATATCCGACGAGCGTACGAACGAAACTCAGGCCAATATAATTTGAGAACGAAACCAGTAACCTTCAAGGAAGGACAGGAAGTTTTTCGAAGAAATTTTGCGTTAAGCAAATTTTCTCAAAATATTAATGCCAAACTAGGGCCTCAGTTCTTAAAAAGCCGAATTAAGAAAAAACTAGGAAACTGTTATTATTTATTGGAGAACCTGCAAGGCAAAGAAATAGGCACGTATCATGCCAAAGATATACGGAGCTAATTCCCGCTAATATTCTGCCTAACGTGGTATATTATCGGGTGGTGTAATGGTCGCAGAAATGCATTCATAGGCGTACCGATTATTATGGCCTTGATAGTAATAAAGCGGGAACAAAACAAAGGCAAAATATAGAAAGCTTAGTGAGCTTTGAAGTTGCGAAGCTTACGCAGCAGAATGCATTTTAGAATGCATCCGAAAGCTTAGGCGGGTGCAGCGAAAGCTTGCTGTCGCGCATGCTTAGCAGCAGATCGAGGCTTAGCTGTGCTTATTCAGCAGCTACAAGACCTGAGTGCAGCCAACTTTAGGTGCAATAAAAGCTGAGCTTTTATTTTCGCCGAAAGATATAAAAGCACCCAAGCAGCAAGAGCACGATCTTTTTTTCCACGTCCACGCTGCCATATATTAATAATTTATTAATATATGATTCCCTAGGAATTCAAGGTATTTATTAAAAATAAATTGAGGATCTTAAAAAGTAGTCTTAAATGCTTATATTATTCACTCTAGCCTTCTTTTGTGATACTTCGCCCGTGTCAGAGTGCCGCATAGCTATAAACATAAAAAAAAAAAAAAAAAAGGAAAAAAAATAAAATTATAGCTGCCTCTGAACACGTGGCCACTATAATATTTCACGGCCTTCAACAGCATCCACTCTTTGCAAAATTGATGACAACTATAGGTTTCGCCTGGAATTCCTAAAACTACATGCACAACTTATCCCAACAACAACAAACAAAACAAAAAAAAACCAGACATCAATAATTTTCAAAGTATTAGTGCAGTGCCAAAAATTCAAAACCCAAAACAATAAGGAAAAAAAAAAACATTAACCATATTATATATTAAACGCCTTAGAATTGGGCTGTAGTGCAAAAATTATACAAGATTTAAATGAACGAAAGTGCAGACAAAATACAAAAGTACACTGTGAGAAATTTTGTTTGTGCAGCTTAAATAATTCAAGACAATTTAACAAAAAAACTAATTATATTTAACATTAGAAAAAAACACGTCACACCCATAAATGAATTAAATAAATTAACGGAGAAAAAAAGAAAAGAAAAAAATACAAATAACCTATACAACAATAAATAAATAAAAATATATATATAGAAAATTTTTTTAATTATTTAAAATAAATAAATAATTTCAAAAGCCAAAAAAAAAAAAAAAAAAAAAAAATAAATATATATATATATAAAGAAAAAAAAATAAAGCAACCGAAAGCAAGTAACTTTTAATTTGATAGTGGATAATTTTTAATGATAATTGCTCCCGTTCAAAAAAAATTAACCTCAATCCCACAGCAGCAGCCAACCACGAGGAAAGGCCTTTCGTCGATGGAAAAAAAAAAAAAACTGTGAGTGTTTGATCACCCTTCTTCTCCCTCTCCTTATTATGAAGTCCCAAAATTTTAATAATATATTATCAAAATGAAATAAAGAAAAAAACTTATACCTATTTATATATATATATATTCCTGAAAGTGTTCATAAAATCAAATGTGAACATTCTCAATTTTTGTATTCACATTAAACATTATATGGATCAAGTTTTCTTATTTTTTTATTATTCACATTTTTTTTATTTCTTAACTTGAATTGCAGCCATCTTTAATATAATTTAACAGCCATATATATATAATAAAAAAAAAAAAAAAAAAAAAAAAAAAAAAAAAAAAAAAAAAAAAAAAACCTATATGTTTGCATCAATAAATAAATTATAAATAAAATATATAAATAAATAATCGAATAACTATAATGCTAATGGGTACGACAGAAAAGAAATAAATTAAAAAAAAAAAAAAATTTTTTTGTTTATATATTATAATGAAAAAAAAACTTGTATTTTTTTAAAATTAATTTAACCCTAGCCCTATAAGACTCAGCCGCGTCAACCAACTATTTTAAGACTTTGTTAAAAATTATGAGGAGAATATATTTAATTTAGTTAAGTTTGTAAAATAAAGAGAATTGTTCATGATGAAAGAAAAAGAAATATGAGAAATATTTTTTTTCAGCGAATCACTATGATAGGCTAAAGGTAGTCTAACACATGGCATAGAAGAGAGGAGAGTCGAAGCATTCTTCTTAGGGGATTTCCAGCGAATGGTTAATTGGAGATCACGGTCGGGTTTGGGTATAGATAGCGAGAGGCAACCGACAGCTTCGCCTCCGCATCTGTATACCTGTTCCAATTCTTGTTCATTCCTTTTTTTGTGTATCTGTGTTAGTGTTGTCCCATCCCTCAAGTTTTTTTGTAGGAGTCCTAACAAATTAAAGTTTATGTATGGTTAGTCCCGGTATTGCAAAGACCCACCCCATCGCCGAAAGAGCTAAGGGAACCAGAGGACTCCGCCTGCCTGTACCGAAGACATGAATGCATGCTGATGTGCACCGCACATTCACACACATCATTTGCACCAACACCACACTCATCTGAGTGCGGTGGCGTTTACACAAATTTTTGGCGCCCAACGAGGGGCACTGGAAGTTCGTCACATACATTACAACACACGCCGCCCCGTCGGAGAAAATGAATGATGGAAATCATCTCCCCAGGCACTTGGCCCCGACAATCTAATACGTGATATACAAAACAGACACCACTGCGATCCGAAATGAATTGAAATGTCAGCAGGCAGTCAGCAGTCGGGGCGGAAGGATGAAAACCTGAAGGGCTGAGAGCAGCAGAATACTCACTTTTTTTTTTCGTTTGCTGCAGCACTTGCAGTAGTCATTAATAATTGCATGCGCCACATGGGGCGTATGAGCAACTTGGCTAGCAATTTACTTTGATCAACTCAATTGCTGACATCAACAATGTGCCACGCCCGGTGCACATTTATATTTTGTGGGCAGCACTTGACACTAATTAAAATTTCAATGCCAGAGCATTCCTGCGACTGTTACCACAATTACTGAAACTCAATTTAAGCATTTACCTGGCTCTCTCATGCCGAGCATTGTTTGCTTCATGAGGCACAAGCTCATCGAGCTGCTGCAAATGCTGAGCACTATTCGCATTTGAGGCATGCAATACTGCAATGAAGCATTTGCTATAATTTGCTAATAAGCTTTACCCTGACCAAAAATCCAATGCCAGCTCGAACAATGCAGCAATCGAAGCACACACTATAGTGTGGAGTAGATGTGAATTGGCACCTAAAGATAAATCAAATCTATTTAATAAAAATCCATATTTATTATTATTTTATTGGCTTGCTGAACAACGTCTCAATAGTGTGTTCGAATTTATAAAAGTATTGTTAATTTGTGAGAGTCCTCGCGTCTGTATCCCGGTCAAAAGGAATTCATTTGCTTACGTTGTAGGAACCGCTCAACGACCCGCAAGGCCAGCCATAGCCCAAGCTCATATCGTGCGAGTACTCTAATATTACAATAAATTTTTAATGTATTTTATTTTAAAATTGACTTAAGCACAAACCTTTTTGAACCGGACCAATGAACATACTGAAGCTGGATATATGCCAAAAAATTAGAGACGTTGTTCATTCCGCCTCTGTTTCTAGACACAATTCAGAATATAACATTATGAAGCATGTAGAAGAAAAATATGTGTTTTTTTCCTGTGATGATTTGACTAAGATATTTATTTATTTACTTATTTATTTTCTTTTTAATTTTGGTGCATTAAATATATATGTTCATATGATTATGATTATAATAGTTTTGATTACTAAATAAAATGAATAGATTTTGATTTATTTAAATATATGTTAATATATATTTTATAAACACCAATTCTACATGCTTTTGAACCTCGGGTATATTTCACGACAACTTTAACAGCCAATGGTCCAATATTTTTTATGTAAGTGCTCTACAATAATACAATTTATTTTCACCTTCCCTATTAAAACTGATATTTAAATGGATTTGGTTTATAGTGAGTGCGTGAATTAGTAAAAAGAGGATCCTATATGCTCAGATAGTCGAAACAAAATTTATTATGATTTAGTTCATAAATCTTATTTCAAGAAATATCTTCATCTGTAGTAAGGGATCTGCAGTATCCCTTAGTTCACAGGTAATGTATCTTCGATGTTATTAATGATCGTCAGCCTCACTTCTTATTAAATAAAAGATGGTGAATGTATTTTAGACGTTTCTGCACATCAGCTCACGTCGATCGTCATCCAGTCCTTGTCCTCTTTCTATGTTAACAGCCACCGCAACATCCACCGCAACAGCTTCCACAACAACTGCCGCAGCAGCCGCTACAGCAGCAGGGACCGCTCAACGACCCGCAAGGCCAGCCACAACCTAGGATCATGTTGTGCAGATGTTCTACAACAATAAATAAAAATAAAAACACAAATAATATAAATCTGTTTTTTTTTCTTCGTAATATGGAATTTTACCTTTTTGAACTGGACCGATGAACATTTTCGCAGAATATAATTTAATAAAAATTTAGATGTTGAACTTTTGAATAGTTGTATGAGACTAAATATACAGAACATGTAGCGAGCTCACGTACAAAAATTGATGACAGGTTTTTCAATGCTTACTTTAACACAATTTTTTGTATTACAAAAATGTGAAAAAATATCTTGATTAAAAAAAAAAAAAAAATCAATTAAGAAAGCTTTTGTCGAGACTGCTCGACTACAATATCCTCTGAACCCTTCTTCGAACGAATAATATTCCAAGAATTATTCGATTCGTTTCTGCAAGCATAACCAACTATATAGTATGTGCACGCAACCACACGCTGATATACGCTTATAGGCATGTATGTACATATGTGTGTACGCATTGCAGGTGTCTTGGTGTCTCGCTTGATCTGCTGCGAGAATTTATATGATTAAAAATTAGCTAATGACAGTGATTGGCCAAGACAATTAGAAAGGTTCACACTTAAAGTTTGATTCGGCATATCTCCTGATACAAATACGGGAAGCAGCTTAAGTTAAAGTTCTTTGTCTATATATGAAATGCATTCGTTCATTTCAAATTTTGCGAAAGGTGTCGATGTTTCTATGTCAATAAGAGTAGACTTGTAGTTAGACGGGCAGACGGACATGGCCACTTTACTCATTGCCATGATTACGATACATTTTATGGGTCACGCTTTTTTCTACCTGTTACAAACACAAAATTTTTCAATAGGATATAAAAACCCAATCACTAAACCCATGCTCAATTTGCATCACAAACAGCAGATTCCAACTATTGTCTGCAGCATCCGACTGCAGCCGGGATATATTATGTTTTCCTAGTTCATTGAAGTCCCTAGTCTACGTAATTTATATTGTGCGGATGACAAAAATCACAACTCCCTACGTTTGTTCTATACTTCCAAAACGATAAAGAAAGTACTGAAATTTTACGGCAAGCCTCACATCTTATTTATTAACTATGTACATAACATTGCTTTTGCCAGAAGATGTTTAGTGTGGTTTTTTCCCATGAGAGCGTACTGGCAACAGCTGCTCATTGGTCCCGTTCCAAAAATCGTACGAAAATCAGCAGCAGCCACCGCAGCCTCCTCCACAGCAACCTCCACAGCAGCCCCCGCAGCATCCACTACAACAACATGGTCCACTTAGAGATCCACAAGGCCAACCACAACCCAGGATCATCTGGTGCAGATGCTCTTTAAAAAGGAAAATAATAATATATAAATATATTTATATTTACAAATGTAAATATGTAGATTTATTTTTTCTAAATATTTATATTTATTTTTATTCACATACCTTTTTGAACTGGGCCAATGAACATTTTGAATATTATTGATTTACAAATTTAGATGTTTTACTTTTGAAGTAAGGCTTTATACTGAAGCTATAGAAGTCTGAACGATGCTAGGTACGAAAATTTGTGATTACTTTTTCAAAACTAATACGATTTTAAAAACTTGTGATACCAATATACAAGTACATATAGACACGGATTGGTTTTGCAATTACATATGCATTGATCCCTTTACCACCAAGCACTTATTTATTTCACTTGTGCACCTTATCTTAGAGTATTGTTCGTTATATGATCTCCGCAATATAAACTGTAACAGGATCGCATTGAATCGGTCCAGAAACAGTTTCTTCTCTTTTCCTTAAGGGATCTTATATGGGACAATAATTTGCGTTTACCCGCTTATCATAGTTAGCTAGTGTTGAATAATAGAACAATTAATGATGGTCCTTTCCGAATTACCAGAAACTAACAGAAACTATCGCATGTCACATTTACCAGTGTGCTCCACGCATTATTCTTTACATTGTGCTTTTCATGTTTTAAGCGTTAATTATAATAAATTTTATCACGTATTTTCATTAGAGCTCTCTCTTCCACAAATCAAATCCTTGCTTTCAGCTTATCGTAAATCTGGAATCACACGCAATGCCCAGATTCCAGACTCGGTGTATGTCAGCTGATCAAAATTGCTGCTGTATTTTCTAATCCTATCTTAGACTTTCTCTCCTCATATAATACTCATATAATTCTCTCTTTAATATACTCTCTTTCTGTCTTATATTTTTTTTTTTTTACTTTAAGAAATGTTCTAAATTGGTAGGTTATAAGAACCTATAATATTTATTTTCAATTAACACAGTTATTTTAAATTTCAATAGTATCACTGACCATATTTGGCTGGGAAATGGGGCATAGCTGGCTGGTCTGCCAAAGAAAACACCTCCATCGGGTTGGTGATACTACTGTTTTTAAATGGTTGTTCTTCTTATTGGAGTATACCATTAAACAATTATAGTTTGCTTAAGTTTGACTCTAGATTTGTCAACCCATTAAAATAAATAAATAAATAAATTTCGTAGTCCTAATATTATTGTTTGATTACGAAATTCAATCTCCAAGAACATTTATTCATGTAATAAGTTTCCATAGCCCAGATTACAATGCGCGTGCTTCTACGTATGTTAGTGAGTTTGTGTGTGTGATCGAGGATCTCAAAGTCAAGCATTCTCAACTAGTGGGTGAACTCTGAATTACCTGCTCACTTACTAATCCTCATTTTGCGAGCGTCAATCGTAGCGCTCTATAAGCGTGGTTTGGGAAAAGATATCATATCATATGCTTCGTTGAAAGCAACGAGCTCAATATAAATCCAAAACGAAAAGAACCGAAGGCTCTTGCTCAGAGCAAGAACAAATGATATTTATATCCATTTATACCCATTGAAAATGGGAAATTAGGATATAATGGTTTAGTTAAAAGTATAAAGTATATATATTGTTGATCAGGGTGACGAGCTGAGTCGCTATACCCATTCCCGTCTGTCCGTCTGCTTGAACGCGTTGATTTTCGAAGAAATAAAAGCTAGAGTTCATTCATTTTCTGTTAGGTTCCTATATTGCACACAGTACAAGTTTGTTTCAGAAATTCGATAACTTTTCTATCTCCAAAGTTATGGATAAAACATTTATCGAGAGTCTGTAATAAAATTATATCTCGATCATCTTTAGAGTTAGAGTCTCCAAGTCTTTTGCATATATATAAATACTAATTTATTACAATTTCGGTTTTTGCCAGATTTTGAATTCCGGTCCCCAATTCAACCGGTCCCCAATTCACACCCTCAAATGTGTAAAAAATGTATTTCAAATACTAGAGACATACATTTATGTTTGCTATATAAATATGAATGTCATAATCATAATCTGAAAATTTGATAACGATTGTCCGTCTAGAAACATAATTTTTTAATCAAATAAACACTCGCAGAGCAAGTGAGGCTGCGAGAGAGCAAGACGCCTGCAATGCTTACACACATACAGGCATACAAGCGTAGATCAGCGTGTGTGTGTGCGCTTGTTTTGCATGTATAGTTTGTTACGCGTGGAGAATCGAAACGAAGCATCCTTTGAATATTATTCGATCGAAGAATGGCTCAGGGGATTTCGTAGTCGAGCACTCTCGACTAGAGCTTTCTTAATTGTTTTCAGTTGATCTTGTGAAAGGTTTGAACGGTAGCTGCAAGATATGGTTGCATTATAAATGACTATTTATTAAATTAGTTTATAAATAAATTATTAATAACTTTAGCCGGTACATTAATTTTCATCATCGGCCTCGTAGCCCGTTTCCTGCTTTAGACTAGTTGGTAGAACAGACTTGTCCATATCGCACAGCTCCTTAAAGCATTTTCTACGCTTGACCAATCTGTCAGTGTACAAATCAAAACGACGCTTGCGTTTCTTCTTCATGAGGCCACGTCCAACTTCCTCGTAAGTCCAATAAAGCTTTACCTCTATCGGGTACAGTCGGGCGTTATCGCTTTTCCGCTGCGCTTCACACAGCTCCGGCGCTGATTGTATGCCATCGGACTCGCTGGAAGCATTGTACTCCAATGAAACTGTATTTAAAAGGCTAGAGTGATCGGAACTATCTAGAGATTCCGAAGTTGCAAACTCGCGCAGACCTAAGTTCGACATCTTTCTTTGACATTCATCAAGACTCACATTCATTTTTTGTTATATTTATTTAAAAATTTTTGAGAGAATTAGCTTTTGAGTAAAACAAAACTAAAATGAAATGTGGAGAAGTCAATTTCGTTGAACGTCAAAGTGTCACAGGGTTACCAAGTTTCCTTAAAGGGTTATCAAGTCGATGTATGAAAATAATACTAAAACTGTGCAGCCCTTAAAACGATTATTTCATTCTTAAATTTTTAACTTTATTAGCTTGAAATTCTCTTCGGCTTCAACTTTAAATGCACGTCCGGCTGCAGTCCGTTGCTTAACCTTCGAACAATGACAAAAAGCAATCAGCTCCACTCGGTCGGGCGTTGAGCTATGCCCTGGGGCGTGGCTCTGGGCGAACAGTTCATACAAACAAATAAACCCTTCTTTGTGAACTTTCAATACGCTTGCGTTGCAATTTAAATAATGCAGCAAATGAATTAAGGCACCCAACCAACTGCTTCCCACTGACACAGCTGCTGGCGGGGCGCTTTGTGGGGCGTGGTCATGTGAGCAAACTAAGCTAAAATAAGTATTTAAGCCAAATGGAGTAAATCCTTTTGCAGCTGCCATAAAAAACGAATCATGTTAACAAAGAAATGAAATGAAGCGCGCACAAAAATGCCAACCAAGTCGAGAGGACGACTGATTCCGAGGTCTAAGTCAAATTATTGCAGTTGGGAACGACCGACAACGTAATACATAAAAATTTATCAATCAGTGTCCATTCACGTAGATTTTTCTAAAAAGAATGTATTTTCGCTCATATTTACGGTATATTTAGTTTACTAATTATACATTTTAATATAATTTAATAAATGATTATCTTTGTTAAGAGTTCTTGGCATATATTTGATTTCAACACTTTTAGCTATACACTGCCAAAACTAAGCGATTGCAACATGAGTGTCTGACAAAACTTTGGCAAAGTTATAAGACCCTTAGCAAGTGTATTTGAAGAAGTATTAAACTCTCTTTAGCAATAGTTGTAAGAAGGATTTCATAGAAAAGTCAGCAGACAAAACGCTTAAGCAACTGCTTGGGGTAGATAAAGGGGCGGAGAGATGGAGGCAAATGGGCAGACGTGTGTGAAAGGCAACATGGGATGCGTATGTATATGTATGTATATATTTGTAACATTAGTTTATATGTATGTATTGTATATATACATACGTATGTGTGTGTGTGTGTCGTATGTGTCATTGATATATCGCTTGAGCACGAGTCGCTTGACTCGTCGATACAGGAAAACACGCAGACACTGAAGACGGCAATAAAAGTGGTAATGATGCAGACGAGAACGAGACAGGAAGCGAGTGTGAGAGAGTGATATAAAAATATATAAAATCGAATTGTTATCAAATGTGAAATGCCACAAGGCAAAAAAGAGGGCAAATGGAGCGAATGTGATCTAAGATAGGATTGTCTCGTGGATTTAAAAAATTATTATGAAAATACAAAAAACTACATTATAGCTGCATCACTTTGTTACCACACATGCGATTATTGCAATTGGTGTGCCACATTATAATGTGGCAGACCCCAGGCAAATAGAGAAAGGAGCAGTGGCAAACCTGCACACATTTGCGACATGTGTAGCCAAATTATCGCGAGAGACAGCATCCGGCAGGTAAATTAAACAAAATGTATTCATATGCCATCTAATTAAATATATCCGCATGTAATTTTGCAGTTTAATTTGTGCAAAAAGAGGGAAAAAGTCAAATACTAACTCCGCTTGCAGTCGGAAAAGGGCTACAGCCACAGTGTTGGCAAAAGTATGCTAACCGCTTAGAGCTTGAGGCGAGTTGTTGGCTGCGACGGCATACTTTTGTGCAACACTGTATGCATACACGACAGTCAGGGCACGTTAAGGACACACACATACACATACACAAAAAACAGACACACACAGTCGCGTATGCACATTTCGAAAGCAGCTTCCGGCAAAATATTTCAGTTGAAAATTTTTAATGAGCTCGAAATTGTGTGCGAGGGAGAATAAAAATAGTACGCAACAGCAAATCAAATCAAATACATGCATGGAAAAAAGTCGAATGGATTTTAATTGCTAAATACGATATAAAACATGCTGGCCAATCAATAAGTACGTGCTTTGTTCCACAGACAGCGAGCCATACGGAATAATTGTGCAATACACATATATGTATTGCCGTGTTTGTGTATATTTGCAAACAATGCAGCATAAAAAACGCATATCAAATGTAATATGAAGGATGCGAGGGCTTTAACAATACACTGCAAAAAAAATATTGAATTTAGAGAGATATGCTTAATATATTTTTATTATTGACATAAAATGGGAATCAAATCGAATCCATTATAAATTGCTGTCTTGCTTGCGGATATCTGTAATATTAATAATAATAATAATTATATTTTTTCTCGATCATTTTGGGAACCAAAATCACTTAATTTTTAGACTCAGTTCCCAAAAAGGGAAAAAGAGTTGCTGTCCGTCCGTCTGCCCATATGAACGCAATATTTTTCGGCGCTATTAGAGCTAGAGATTTGAAATTTGGAACATATACTCATATATGCTCCCGAATTATAAAGTGAAAAATTTTCCCGATCCGACCACTAGGGGCGTGGCAAATCGGAAAATTCTTGCGCCCGTATGCCAGTAATCATACTAGTAGATGAGCTAGAGAGTTGCAATGTGGAATGTATACTCGCGGTGACAAATCGCAAAAGTTTACATCTCCTACAGCTTTAGAGCTAGAAGCTTCAAAATTGGATGGTTCAGTTACTAATGGACTCTATCGATGACCTCTTTGAGGTCGTGGCATATCGAAAAATACCTTGTAATTTCGCATTTTTGGAGTGTAAGTAACCAAATTTTGCAGTTAAGTTAGTTAGTTAAATTATGCGTCTACGCCCACTGGGAGCGTGATGGCCAACTGAATAATTCATGCATACAAACAGCTTAGCAGTAATTGCTAAGATGGCAGAAAGCTATTTAACATAAATATGAAAATATTAATAAATTAAAAAAAAATATATATATAAATTTTCAATTAATAACATGAATTTTCGAGCGATTCGAGCCCAGGTCATTTTAAAATAACATGTAATCGTTAGCTAAACCTAAATAAGTTTACTACTACAAACTCACAATTCAATCGCAATTCATAGATTACTATAGCATGCAGCTTTTGCGCGCACTCAGTGTGTATACTCGGATAGTGTGTATAGGAAAAACGTTTGTTGCTGGCCATGTACGTTTGCTAATGGCCGAAATGCTTCGTTTATTAAATATATTTAAAAAATAAACGGCACCTACGGGAACACAGTCTCTCGTAGTTAGTTGCGCCCAACTGCAACGTTTTTACTTGTTGCATTTAAATTTGAATTTGCATTCTGGTTCAATGTTTTTCCTTTTACTCAATTATTTCATAAAAATAAATTTTTACTACATTTTTATTTGAATGAAAATTTACTTAACACTCAGCTACTTTATTAGCTTTACAACTCTCCGTTCGAGCATTGTTGTTAGAAGGGGTGCGCGTAATCAAAATATCCAATGCCTTCCGAAATGATTATTTGCAGTAGAATATTCTATAAATTTACTCATTTTTCTGCTTTAATGAATCCATTACTAAGTGTATTTAAAAACGCAACCCGGGCAGCTTCCTCCATTTTTTTAAACTATGTTGTCCAATCATGTTTTATTAATTTTTTATGCTTTCGTAGACTAGAAAAAATTAATATTTCTCTTTATTTTTAGTATTTATTTGAAGTAGATTACATTTGAATTTATTAAATATATATTTTCCAAAATATATTAATTTATATATATATATTTTGTGCGCATTTCATGAGTCATATATATATTTACAAAATTGAAACTTAATCCTTGTTCCTGCAGCAGAATATCATTTAAACGCATAATTCTTTGCTCTGCAACATATCGTTGCATCTTTCGTCGTATCTTTTTTTCGGTGTCAATGCAATGTATGCATAAATATGGCACTTACCCTCTCCGTGTGCGTGGGTGGGGTGAGTGTGTGTCTGTGCGCTTATAAATCTCGACAGTATAACATGGCAGCAGTCAGCAACAGAAGCAGTAGCAGCAACAGGACCTACAACATATAAATATACACAGACATATTTATATATCTTATATATGTGAACGGGAAATACTGACGAATCTGAATCGTCTGTCGTCTTGTTGTTTTTTTTTTTTTTGTTGTATATATATTTATATATATATCTTTTTACTGACTGCCACAACAACAGCAGGAGTGGCAGAGGCAGCGGCAGTCAGTAAGAGCGTCTGTCTGACATTTTGTTTTAATTTTACAGATTTACTTGTTTTGCACAGTTCGGTGACGACTGAAGCACTGCAACCCTCAGGCAGTCATCAATGCTGCATGTTTTCAAAAGTTGTTAACGATATTTCAAGCGACCCATTCATATATTCATAGAGTACACTCACACACACAAACACACGCACACACGCACACACACACACACACACACACACACACACACACACACACACACACACACACACACAAATACGCATATATAATAAATATATAAATATTCTTTTTTTTTCAATACTTTGTCTCTGAGGTTTTGACAGCAGCGCTAACTACCTTGCCCCTCGTCGAACCGTTCGTCTGCCTGTGTGAACAGTGTATTTAATAAATAAATTAAAATATAACTAAACCTTTAAAAATGTGATTAGAATTTAAAATTTGTCACTGAATAACGCAATTGGCCTGCGGTCATTAGCACTGCCATAAACAGGCGAATTTCGATATGTATATTAGGAGTAAATACATTTAAATGCATTATAAACAACTATTAAAATAATTGGGAATACATAAATTTATTAATGCAATCAAAAATATATAATTTTAAAAATAACATATTGGATTACTATTTACTGTTTTTACTATAATTCAAAAATCAACAATGTCTGAAGGTGTGGGTTGGATGCGATTTATTTCATCCAAAACTATATGTTAAACTTATATGTATATTTGCTAGTGAATCGAATAAATAAATACATATTCTCTTTAATTTGCACATCTACTTACCTCCAATGTATTTTACTTCGACTTTCTTTGATTTGTCATTTAATGAAAATTATTGATCCGTTCCATAGCCATGTGTAATGCTTATCTAAGTACATTTTTAACGAACAATTTCCCGTTTCCTGATTTGCACGCTTCAAAGCCGCTTCAAAGTCGAAGGGTGCAAAAGCTTTAGTTCCGTTGTACGCATCCGTCGTACAATTATGGCCCCGACCCAAACCAATTAGGGTGTCACTTAAATGCTTTGCCTGACATCTTGAAGCGGAAATGAATTTGTCAAATTGTCATCGCAGTTGTCAACTTAATTAGCAAACAAATGTTTATCATAATAAATTATAAACTGCCTGAGTGTATTGGTAAATGAAAACCTAATTAGGGTCTTGCAAAAGTTAAGTAAAAGGTAAGTTTTGCAACTGAAGTTGCAAATAAATATCTGCTCTTTATATATAAAGGTAAGTTGACCCGAAGATGGATTCTGCGTGCAAATTTAATTAATCTAAAATGATTCCTTTTTGTCCAGTACGGACAATTTTTCAATTACATTTACGCTGAGTTTTTGTATTCAGAGAAATTTAAGGTAAATCGCTCTACGCTTGCATATTTTGATTTGGAGGTCTATTTGATCATCAAGCTCTGGCTGTGGGTTTAGTTGTCGAGTTTGCCCATATTGCGAGCACACAGCATGAGTAATGACATCCCTAGCGCCCGCTGGTTATTAAATGATTTAAGATCCATGTAGCCTGCAGCTTAGCAAGCCGGCTTTCAACAGTAACGTACTCTTTCCCCAAGTTCCATACACACACACATACGCACATATAAACACACTAACACACACACACACTCACATACACAGTCGTTTCTAAGCGCGAGTTGACAATGCTCTTCGCTTCATCAGCCACTCGCAGGCATCGCTCTTCATTTCACCATAGCAATGGCTTTTGTGGTCCACTTTTTTGTTGTGTTTTGTTCGCTGTATCGGTTTACGTTTTTGGGCCATATTGCCGTGCATTGTTTCGCAGTTAACTGTGGGGCTAGGTGCAGAGGTCCATCGATTGTGAGTGTACCGTATGCGTTTTTATTTACAGCTCGTGCTCTATTGATGCGTTTTAGATTGTTCCGCTGGGCAGTTGCTTTGCTGGCTATTGGGGATTGCTGCGGTTTTTTCAATATGGCTTCGAACTAAACCCAAATGGTTAAATTTCAGTGAATCGGACTTGGCCCAGCAACTGAGTGTGTGTCAAACGGAATGAATCTATAGCTTGTAAGGCGTTTAAAATGGACCTCAAACAGTTCCTATTGAATTTGATTTGTGGACTATATATTTAAACTACTTTAAGATATTCGTGAAATGTGGCTTGACAATTTTCAATTAAAATTTGTTGCAGTACCCTGTAAATTATCTCTATATTAAGTGAATTTTTCATTGAGTTCTTGTAGGCCTTGAAACGTTTTTTGTGCATTTCTCAAGGCGCAGGTGCCTTACAAAAAGTAGTTTTATATGTCTCATTCTCAATGTTCGAGCTCTTAGGCATGCTTTCTACTTTGTACGACAGACATCAATTTCCAATTACGTGGACACTATGTCACATCTGAGGGAAATCGATAAACTGTACACAATACGCTGATGGAAACCTGTATAAGAACTATATGTCAGTTTAACACCTTGAGGTTAAATCGAGTAGCACAAAAAGCGTCAGCTAGACAAACGCATGGCCAACATGTGCAATTTAACCTTAGACACGAATACCGGCTGCTGCCAAGAAAGGGGAGGAGCATCAGGGCGAAAGATTCAAAGCGTAAACCAACAAAAACTTCTTTTTGGGCGCACAGCTAGGGAGAGGGCAGGTCAAAAATAATGGCAGAGCGAAACAATTTCACCAGCACTTAGCCATTTAAACCCTAACTGAACCGAAAGCGCACGTATGACCCTGGAATGTAGAACAGCAAAGCGAAAAAATAAAATTGAAACAGAAGCATGAGAACTATGAGACAAAGCGTAAGCGCGAGTGAGAATTGAACAGGGTGCTAACTTAAGATTTGGCAGGGGCTTGTGTTCGCACCAACAGAACAAAAAATGGGGTTGGGGCCCGAAAGAGGCTAACCGCATAGGGTTTAAATTTATAACCAACGCACTGCTACGCTGCATGGCGTTATGTGGGGGCGTCGCTAACAAGCAGCGAAACGAAAGCCACTGCGAAATGCATTTCCAAAGTTGTTGCACAGCGAAAAAACTGTGTCGTCCGTTCGTGTGACGGCGACGATTTGAAGTTCTGACCCCGCCTGCCATGCCGTGTCGTATACTCTTTACTTTTTTTCTTCTTCTTTATTGTTGCTCTTTTTTGTGCTCTGGTCAGCTGGCACCCAGTTTGATATAGCAACTGCAAAAATGGCAGCTCACCTTAACGGGCAACTCAACTGAACTGAACGCTGAATAGTTTTTGCTGCTAGCCAAATAAAAAAAAATTTTTTTGTCACATGTGCAACGCAACATTTCCTCTGTGTGTTTAGGTCTGCGTGGGAGAGTATGTGTGTGTGTGTGTGTGTGTGTGTGTGTGAGCAATGCACCCTCTTCTTCTCTGTTTTTGTCTCCGTAGGTATGTGTAGCTTTTGGTCGAATTTCAAATGTTGCTTACTCTGCTGAATAGTTGGACATTTGGATGCATGTGTCGAGTTGCTCTTTTTCTACTTTTCCTACACTGCCAAAGGGTCCCAACAATTTGCCATTGAATGTGCGCAAATAAAAACTTTGTTCTGAACTTTTTTATGATAATTTCTTGAGGGCATGAAGTCTTCGACTTGTGCCGCATTTCGAGTTTTACTATTTCGAATTCCCCAGGTTTCTTTTTCCACTGGCAATCAGAACTAGCAGCAAGACTGAGCGAGGCTGCAATACACTAAGAGCTATTTGCCACACTATTATTAAACCTATAAATTTCGGACAGCACCTGTGCAGCACACGTGTCGCATTAACAGCAACAACACAAAGTGGCTTAATCTGAGCTACACGCAAATCTCGCATATCTTTTTACTATTTATGCTGCTGCTGTTGCCGCTTTTCCACTTGCCAGCTGTTTGAGCATTCGCAGCAGCACATAATATTTTACGCTTTTTTACAAATTTACATTAGTTCATGTTAAGTATATTTTGGTTGAGTTCAAAGCGAAGAACGTGATTTGCCTAGGGAATTGAATTGAAAACAATTGTCGATGTGCCAGAATTCAAATGTTTTAAAATGTTAGCAAATTGTTGCGCTTAAAGTATTTTATATAACACATGTTATAAGAAATTGATGTACCTACAAATTTATTAAAAGTAATAAATTGCTAAAACTTGATAGACAAATAAATATACTTTCACACACAATTATGTATTTTCCTGCAAGTACTTTTAAAAGTATTGTTAAACTAAGAAATTTCGGTCCATATTATATACATATATAAAATATATATGAAAAACTTTAAAACATATTTAAATTATCAAATGGTTTCCGCTAAGAATTAACATACAGACCTAACAGACTTCAAAATATATTTATGCAAATAATACGTACTCTCTTTTCTTCTTTAATATTATCAAAAATAATTATTTGTCTGCAATGCTTAAAAGTATAGTTCTAGTATTCATAAATCTTATCTAAAAAATAAATAAAAATAAAAACAAAAGCAAATATTGCATTTTAAAAATGTAGTCAGCATATGCAAGTGGAGTAAATCAGACAATTGTCTGTCAAACTGGAGCAAGCGAAAAAATGCGAGTCAAAGAACTGCCTAGAAACAAAGTGTGTGTGTAGATGTATATGTGGGTGTGCGAGAAGAAATAAGAATTAGGTATCACAAGCTTAAATTTTTGATAGCGGAGCTCGTCTTTTTCTGTCTACTTATTGCAGCCCAGATAAACTATCGGGTTTTGCTGTTGCTATGGGTTGTACAACACAGAAAACGCAATGTTAGACAGACAGATACAGCACGCAATGTCTGCTTGCCTGACTGCTCTACAACAGCAACACACACACACGCACTTATTTGTGTGTATGTGGGTGTGAGTGTGTATGTGTGTATGTGTGTGCGTGTGCTGTGTGTAAAGCACTTTTTCTTGCTGTCTTGTTCACTAGCTTGGTTTTTCCTTATCGGAAACGAGCTTATTCCGTTCAATGAACTGCAAAATATTGTTTACCTCTGGTTTCTCCTGCCGCCCCCTGCTGCAAGCAACTTCAAATTGCGTATACGATTCGTTTTTCCGTATGGCACTCCTGTTGCACACAGTTTCCTTTTTTTTTTTTTTTTTTTTTTTGAGAAATCTCTGTGGCCACTGCTACTGCTGCTGCTGCTGCACATTGACATAGCATTTTGATAACTTTTTATGGGATGACCGTTCGAGACGGCAGTTGAATTTGTCATTAGCGCATAAAAAGATAGTTTTCCACATTGCTCATGCACCCTGCTGGTTGTCAGGGTCAAGTGAGCTCAGCTTGAGTTCAGATCAGCCAGCAGATGCTGTGGCAAATATTTACAAAAATGCCTTATGGGTCTCAGTTAACTTTTAATTTGGAACGCATTTGTGGCTAGGATGCTCGCATTTTTCTGTCACTGGCCACAACACACAGACAAATGCCACAGCAGCCGAAGAGCAGGCTGAACTTTTTCACAAACACGACATTTGACATATTTTGGGCAGAGAACTTTGCTACCCTTCTCAATTAGGCTGACGTTGCGTATGCGTAATGTGTGGTCAGAAGGGAATGGGTGAAAAAAAAAACTAACTAAATGCGCAAAAAACTCTTATGACGATGACAAAAAGCTTAGCATGTGCGTTACTTTTGAGCTTTGACAAAGGAAAAAGCAATGCACATATCCAAGAGTCTTTCTCAAGATACAAAAAAAAATAAATATTTGGGAGCGTTTTCAACAATCAACAAAGTTGGAACTATGGGGAAAATTGAGAGTAAATGATATATATATTTAGTTATAGTAATTTTGTTTTTATTTAAGAAATATATATAAATAAAAAATTAAAATAAACGATCTAGTTTGTATTTTATCTTTTTAAGAAATATATATAAATTAAAAAATAAATAAGAAGTTAGTATTTTGGTTTAAGTGTGTACTTATTAATTCTAATGGAATATATTATTTTATTAAATTTTATTAAAATAATTTTAATGCTCTAATTTGAGTTTACTTTCCCATGGTAATTTGTATAAATTTTCTCAACTTGACATTCAATATATTAAGATATACTGGGATAGTTTTCTAACTGCGCTGCGATTAAATTTGAGAATAACTTGATGTGGGCCGAAAAGGCGTAAGCGTTCATAGCAAAATTTAAGTATTATCCATTGCCTGAGAGCTGTGTGTGTTATTAGAATGCAGGCCAAGTTTAAAAAATCGAAAATTAACATATTATTAGGCATATTCTTGCTGAAGTGCTCAGTATTTGTTTGCTCTGCTCTACGACTTTATCTGAAACGATAATTTTATTGGACATTAAAAACAGAAACGTGACAGCACATCAACGCCAGTTACATAATATTAAAAGGCTATACAAATGTCACATAAAAAATGAATGAAACAAAAGAAAAACTTGAGAATAAGAAAAAAACGCCATCTTAAGGAAGGGAAGCTCTTCGGGCTGTAACATGAGGCCAAAACTTGGTGGCGACTTCGTGCCTGCAATGAAATTATAACAGCAATAGCAAGTTGGCCAACAAATACAAAGATATATATACGCATATGTGTCAGATAAGTATCACATATCCACACCTATCGTGGCCATCAGTCATA
Source organism: Drosophila buzzatii (assembly GCA_035045845.1). Taxonomy (NCBI): domain Eukaryota; kingdom Metazoa; phylum Arthropoda; class Insecta; order Diptera; family Drosophilidae; genus Drosophila; species Drosophila buzzatii. The sequence goes on from JAWNOS010000224.1 coordinate 27,304, forward strand.
AACTACTGAAGGAGCTGGCTTTTGGCATATGTCCACGGCAGAACGATCGACTTTGCTTTATGCCGACATGACATAAAACGTAAATGGCATAAAAAGCTATAATGTGCCGTTACTTGTAAGATAAACAATAACAAACCGTTGACTTGTTTCTTATGGTCGCCCAAAAGACAAAAGGCCGAGTCTGCTGCCAAGTAATAAGTCAGGCCAGGCATGCTACATGCAAGAGTCACAGTCACAGTCACAATAAGAGCCGTAGTCAAAGTCATATCTGGGAGATGAGACCACCCCGAATACTGGAACAAGACACGAGCAACGTTTGCCCAATTGATGCACGACCGTACTCCACATGTTGGTTTGTGGAACATGGCAGCTGACGTGACTGGATATGAAGTTCTCGTGCAGCTTTTGGATTTTAAGTAATTTATTCGACGTTTTCTTTAGCCATGCTTTATTTATTTTACATTCAATTAATATTTGCTACTATGGGTATAGTTTATAAAATATTTATGAGACTCACAAATTTACAAATAAGTTAAATAATAAAAATAAATTTAAAAAAAATTAAAATTAAAAACTAAATATTTATTTCTAGCACTCCCCATCAATTGCAGGGTATATATTAGGAGCTATTTACTCTTCTTATGTGAACATACTTTTTATCTAGCTTTGGCAACATCATGTTTACAAATGTAAAATTCAATAAAATTTAACGATTATTTGTTTTCGACGATGATATTTCGATTGCTCTTAATATATTCTTGCGATGCTTACAATTTGTTTATGGCATTTCGTGCCATTTCGACGGACAGCAACAACAGTAGAGCTCCCTATCAATGACAAATTGCGACTTAATTCAATTGAGCACATTTCTGATGCTGAAGGTCTTTAACTTCTGCTCCTGGGTAATGGGTAAAACTTTTAGCTAGATATATGTATGTTTGGCCATAGTAATGCTACACGTATTGACAACAGAAAATCGCTGCTGAAGCGTGCAAATTTATTGGGATAGCTGGGCAGAAAGCAAAAAATAAAAGAGCAACATAAAATGATAGTAAATAGAGACAATTTTTATAAGGCTCGATTTAATTTCAACTCTACGCAATTATTTATTCTTCAAGTTCAATTTTATTGGGAGACGCAGTTGATATTTACGCTAAAAGTGAATACGGATATTTATGATTGCTGGCATGTGGTGTTGTCCTTGCTCTGCGGTTGTTTGTTTATACGCTGCCAGCAAATGTATTATTGAAATAAAATAGATTTGCATGGCAGGTGTGACACCCGCTGCACTCTTTCTGCTACTACATATTGGCAAATGTGGAGCACTTCGACTCGACCCACTGACCACACTTACAAGTTGCGTCGCCCACAAAACCACCGTACCATAACTTATCGTGCAACCCCGCCCCACCTGCTTCGACCACAATCCGTCCTGCACATAAACATTGGCGTAGATGTAATATGCCCTGGGCAGCAACAGGCCTGTATCATTCTGCGTGTGGTTATTGACAAATGTATTTCCAATTGTTTCAGCTTCTCTCTCTGTCATACACTTTCTCACTCAATCAGTATTTCTCTCTCTCTCTCTCTCTCTCTCTTTCTCGCTCTCGCTCGGTATCAGCTGACTGCTACGTGACGCTTATTACAATTTTACTCACCTGCATGTTTGCCCACATGTTTTATTGAGCTGCAATAATTTCCGTTTGGCTCCCCGCACACATTTTTTGCTGCACAGAGCTCTCTAACACTTCATTGAGGTCAGCTGGCATGTGAGGCTTCAGCAAAAATGTTTATATAAATAGGAAAAAAAATGGCTCAAATGCCAGGTAGCCAACTATGTTTTCCTCTGCTCGTATCCATTCAATTGAAATAATTCCTAAAGTAAATATTTGAAATGGATTGATTTTAAATAATTTTCAAATTGTGTTGTTTCGCTTTGCTTTCGCGCTGCTCTTCAGTTCCCGCCATGCATGGAATATGTAAATGCCGTGCGAATATTTAAAAAAATTTTGATTTTTCGGGCCATAAAAATAATCAAATATCAGCTATAAATGCTGAGTTATAGTTCGAAAGGCTTTATATTTCAAATGACTGACCAATGCTTGTGCACGGCGGCCGTCGCGCATACGTAAAGGCTCGAATTCATCCCATGTGCGCATCGTGGCGAATCTGAAAATTGAAGCTCGTATTTTTTATTGCTAGCATTTGTATTCTAGTTGTTAGGATTTGGTTTTTTTTTTAGCAAGCAATTGAAACATGACGTTGAAATTGAAAAATTCTCTGAAATATAACAAGTACGAATAACAAAAAAATTTTATAAAAAATCTTACAAAAAAGCTATTGAAGCCAAAACAATCTAAACTAAATAAAATTTCAATAAGAAAATGAGTGATTTGTGACAGTTCTATATGACTGTAGCAATATATGTGTAACAAATTTAAGATACTCTGATAATAGAATAAGAGAGCTTTTCTATGGAAACCACAGATACAGAATGAGCAATACCATATACATATGTAATTTGGGTTGTTGAAAATATATCAAAATATCAATATATCGATATTTTTATACATCAAAAAATATATTTATATCGTGATATTTTTTTTGCCTAAATATCGAATATTTTTGTGCTATATTCGATATATCGTTGGTAAGTAAAAATTATAATTTGAGAAAATGGTAAAATATAATTTATTTAAAATAGAATTATATTTTTTAGTAAGTACTTCAAAAAGAGCATTACGATTCCTAACCACCCTTGGCAGCTCAGTGCCGTCAGAGAGACTTGCTTCGGCAATCAAATGCGTCGTTTGCGACTCCAGTAGTCGTATGACAGGTTGTCATATAACAGAACGCGTTTTCTTAAAATCTCTTAAGTACCGAATATTGGTGTCTATAATAAAAAATACTTCTTATTATTTTTTTTGTTGTCGCATTTTAGATTTATTGTGGGAAAAAAATTCGTAAAATGTCAAAAAATATTGATATATCGATATTTTTAAAGTTGAATATCAAATATCATTTTGATATTTTTTCAAAACTTAAAATATCATCGATACGATATTTTAGAAATATTCGACAACCCTACATATAATACACCTTCATATGCAGAATTTACTGGGTATTGAGCACTGCTGAGTAGAAGCAATCACATAGGCGCTCTGTCACCTCTGCTATACAATCAAATGCTCAAGAATGTGAGCTAAGCCTGACAATGGAAACCACAAAGCCAACCTCAATAGCCTGAGGTCGTAACAAAACAACAACAACAACAACAAAAGCAAGTAAAACGGCATGAAATGTGACAACCACAATTTTATCTGCCTCTTGTTTGTTGTTGTCCATGTCAATTTCTTGCTCTGGCCAAATGCTACAGCATTTTGTGGTTTCGACAGGCATGAAAAAGGAAATTCAAAAAATGCACACAAAAAATATGAAGAAAATGGAAGAAGTAGCAATTAAGCTATATCAACAGGCAGTCTGGTCAAGCGGTGGCTAAGCAAACGAATATTGAGTTAGGTCACAAGCCTCAAATTAAAAATCATCTGCTGATCGATAATGAACCAACAGCTACAGCAGAGGAAACAGTAAGCGCTCACCTTGACAGCTCTATGTATCTGTTGGATTTATGCGCGCTCCAAGTTGAGCGCCAAGACATGAAAACGAATTTGCATAACAATTCGTTTCAATTTAACTTGTACTTACCCAGAGCATGACCGTATAATGCGGGCCATTATTAGCGCTAGCTGGCCGAGATGCGCAGCTCCGGCCAAGTGAATAAATGCGTAAGCAGCAATTTGACTGAAGTAACAGGAGCTTGTGCTCGGGCCATGATTTAAGATGCAACTGCAAGTGGCAATAAATCAAATTAAACTTTTTTTCTACACTCTAACCTGTTTTCCACGCCTCGCCCTTCAGAGACTTCCACCCACTGCTCTGGCATGCGGACAAGTGCCTTGTGGCCAACAATAACTTAATTGCAAAGTCATGTTTGCTTTGTGGCCATGTCTTGCATGATGCCAGCTACCTGATGCAGTTGTTGCTAATGCTGCTGCAGCTGTGGTTAACTCCCCCCTAACACGCCAATGGTCAGCTGCAGCAGGCAGCCCGTACTCACTAACACACACATGCACATATCCGAACACCATGTCGCCTTATAGGCAGCTGTACATGACTGCAAGCGCCACAAGACTGCATTTCTGTCGTGGACATGCTTTGTGTGTATGTGTGTGCTTAACAAGCGTATGTCTTGAACATCAGCTGCTCAAGGCGAGCGCTAATGTATCAGAGTTTTGGATACTAAGTATATCTTACAGCTGAAATTCGATTACGCTCTGTTGGGCATGACAAGCTATGCTGTTGGCATCAGATTGTAGATCAGCTTTGAACAGATATCAAGATATGTTGAGAAATCAAGTGTCGAAGTCTTCTGTCTAACAGTTGGCTTGCGGAAAGGCCAACTGGGCATCAAATCTGAGTCACTTATGAACGTTTCGAAGCTGTCAAAGAAGTTTTAACATGTTGAGCGCTGCTATATTATAGCATTATTAATTATAAGCTTATTTAAGTTAATAATTGTTTTTGCAGCAGTGAAATATATTTTTGTCTTAAGGTCTAAACTACTTGTCTACTGTGTCGGCGCAAGGAATGTTTAATGTTGGTCGTGGCGTAGAGTTTGGCAAGTTGGCATTAAATATTAATGCTACTCTTAACTTGATATACATATATGTATATATACATAAATATGAATTCAATTGAGATAAAGTTTCAAGAAATTAATTTAGTCTTTTATAGAAATTTGATTTGAATTCGCTAGTTTTCGTAGCTGGAACGACATATTAAATTATATTAAAATCTAAAACTCATTTCGTGGCATGCCCAAACTATGCTGAGTTTAGCAAAGTCAAATTCATGCCTTGTGAAAAAAAAAAAATGAAGTAAGGAACAAGCACGAGCTGCTATTAGCAGCACATTTAGAATAAGTACCTAAAAAGAGGAGCCTCAAATAAATATATATATATATATATAATAATAAATATATTTGGCCAACATTTTGTTGCTGCTGCACATGATCGCTGTTCTGGGCATAAACTTTAAAATTGAGCCAAGCACACAAAGAAGAAAATAAAATTGGGGAAAAAAAGAAAAACGAGAGCAGCAGCAACTTTTAGTTTTATTGTCATTTCAATGTATTTCCGCACTTTTAACCGCAGTCGCACATGCCTGCTGACCAAGCTCTAAAAAATGGAATGGATAGAAAAAACTGCAAAGAGAATAAAAAGTATTTCAAGCAGCTTCGAAGCCATAAAAAACTGCATTTGGCAGTTGTCGCCAAAAAGCAAACTACATCATCATAGAGCGAGGCTGTAGACCTTCGGCAAGACCTCTCGCTGTACCCAGATCCATTTTTGCTGCTATCATTTAATGTGCTGTAATCATACAGATGCGCAAAAGGGTATTATAAGTAATACAATTTAGAGAAATCGAATTTGAGTGAATACCAATAGTGAATACTTAAGACAAACTTTTAGAAAGTATTAAGTTTCACAAATATACCTCTTGTATTGGAGAGTAGGTACTTTTGAGTAGGGTATTTTTTAGCCATGTAGTCTCGAGAACGTGCTTTTTTTATTCTAACATTTGCCGCATTGTCGCACAGATTTGCGTGCCAACGACATATTTAAAATGTTGAAAATTATTTATAATTAAAAGTTGGAGGCCAGAAACTTTTTCGACTGTGCCTGTTGCCAGCGTATAGACCCGAATCTTCCTCTCTTTCACTCTGGCCTTCCGCCCGCCTCGTTAGTCGGAGGCATGCTATGGCGCATACAATTTTTTAATAAAAGTGCCTGGGCAGCCGGGTCCATCGGAGCCGTAAACGTAGACGGAATGATTGTTATTTACGCAATGGCAATAATAATCCGTATTTTTGCACGCTCCGCATACACACACATATATGTATATATACATGCACACATAACTAAATATGATCCGTGTGTCTGTGCACATAACCAGCAGAAAATTCAATTTTCCTTTGCCTTTATTCAAAATTCCAATAACTCACAATCAGAGCGAATTTCTGCCTTGCTTGACTTCATTTCAACTGCGGCTTTCCATTCTCCCTTCATCGCAAGTTACTTTGCTTTTGTTTTTATGTCCCATATTTGTATTTGTACATTTTTTGTGTTTCAATGTGTACGCATATGTATGTGTGTGTGTGACTATGTTCGTAAGCATTTTTATTCAGTTTACGTATTTTGCATATTGAACTACTAAGTGAGAATAAATCAATTGCGGTTGCAGACAAAATAAATTAAAATGAAATAAAAATAAATTATGTTTTAGAAGACAGTAATATTTAGCTGAAAATAAATTCAATTTGTTTTATGCGTTACTTACAATTCAATCTAGCTAAAAATGGTCAACAAATTTAAATATAATAGAAATATTCAAATATAAAATTTTCTTATGTAAAAACAAAAAGAGAAATAAAAAATATATAAAAAAATGCCAAAAAGAAATTTTGTAGCTTTCCATATTTCAATTTAAAAATTAATTTTAAAAAATATCACGAATCACAATTAAAATTAATCTAAATAAAATACTACAAAAATGTATATTCAAATAAAATTGCCATTTAAAACGCATTTATCTAAATGTCAGGTCATTAAAGTGCTTCTAGACTTGTCCAAGTCCAATAGCCCAACAGCCCGGCTATAGTCCAACTGTCCAATAAAAGTCAATAAGCAAACTGTAAGATATGCGCATTTTTCAATTACGTATTCGCAAAGCGCCGCCAAACTATACAAAAGTCCAGTAATAGATATAGCTTTGCAGCAGTATGTGCACTGAAATACATTTCTATATATATGGGTATATATACATATGTGTGTAGCTAAGTGTGTGTGTGTTGTGTAGTGCATATAACAAAACACAAATTCAAATGGCATTTTATGCAACATGGCCTGGCATTCCGTGTGGACGCAAGCCGAGTGAGCAGAGGCAGTGCAAGTTGCACTCGTTGAAACATGTAAGCCATGTATTTCATTATGTTACGACAAACTGCCTGACACGGGCGGCTAATAACGGCAACAACAACGGCAACGGGCAGCCATGTACAGAGACAGTTGTTGTTGTTACCAATTCCAATCCCAGAGCCGAAGCCGAAGCAGAAGCTGCCCTCTATCCCAATGCAGAGCTTCATGCAAATTGTTACTAGGAGTAGGAAAATAAAAGTAAAAGCTGAATCGATGCGGGTCAATAAGCAGCGCCTGCTTACAGCAAAATCAAATTAGTATTAGGCAAAGCGAAAGAAAGCAAAATAAAATTAAGAAATAAAATGGACTGCGATTGGGACTAGGCCACGACAATATCCCGGCACTTCTCGATATCACAGCTGCCGCTGCCCTCACGCTCTGCGCTGCTCGAACATTTCGCTTCCTTGCACATGACTGACCAGCACAACTTTAAATAAAAGCAAGCAACTGCAGCTGCGAACTTAACATAGTGCCTGTTGGTAAGTCAATGTACTTGAGCGCCCAGCTCGACTTTGAATGCTCACCCAAACTTTTCGGGCGGCCTATTCAAGCGTGGGCCTTTAGTTTAAAATCAAGTATTTGCTAAGTGCTGCGATTCGATTTTATGAACCGCCATGAGTTTCATGGGCATGAGGTCCGGATTATGGTTCGAGTGGTAAGGCCCTCAGCCCGAATTGCTTTCAGTTCCAATTCCAATTGACGCAATAAAGTTGCGCTACTGCGTATCCGTAGTCGCATCCGCTACAACTCAACTGCTTGCAGGAACTGTACAAATATTTGCTGCTGCTGTTAATTTTATTTATTAATCAGCGCGTTATTTGAAACATAATATTAAAACAAAAAATTTAAACACAAAAAATGAGCTGAAAAATGCATTAATCATATTTATATGTGTGCAAAATGCAAACGGAACAGGAAGCGCTCATGTCAAGTGTTTAAATGGGTTTTATTTGTGCATTTATCTACACGTTATTTAAAGCTGTATCACTTGAAACAAAAAATATATAAAAATAAATAAAATTAAATAAAGATTATATCCAAATTTATTCAATTCTAACTTTACATAAGTTCAATTCTAATAAAATCAAAGCTTGAACACTCATTAAAACGGAGCCTGCTTTGACTCTACCTGTAAAACGAAATCACCTCATTGTTTACACTTTATAAATAATGCGAAGATTCGTTGTTGAAAGCACGTTAAATAGCTACCTGTAAATTGAGTATGAAAAAAGCATTTGTTGGTCCGCCTCTGCAAAAAAAACTTTTCATGCGAGCTCATTTAATATTAAAGACACTATAAGCAATGCCTGCGTCCGTAAAGTTTGCGCGTTATCAATCAACGCGAGTTGACAAAATCAAAACGGGCGACTAAATTAGGCAAGTTAGCCAAGTTGGACAAGTTGAACGCAAGGAATGAGGGCCAAACAAAACAAGCCAAGTGAAATTGTCAACAACTTATCAGCTGTACAAATGAGCTGCTCTGATGCTCTGCTGCTGCTGCTTAGCGAGGGACACAACGGAAGTCAATGAGGCCAGGCACTAGCATTCACTTACGATTCCGTTTCCTGTGCCGCTGCTGTTGATGCTGCCTCTGCTGGTGGTCATTCCTGATATAGCTACAGCTACTGTTGCTGCTACTGCGGCTGTCTAATCGGTAGTCGTTAGTCGCTGCGGGGGCGATGAGCGGGGTCAACATTCATATTACTGGGCCATTGTGATGATATTGCTGCTCCTGATGCTGCTGCTCTTGTTGTTTTAAATGCGTTATTGTTGCGCTGGCAACAACAAATAAGCGCATTAATAACAAACGGCATGAACGGCCATGTCATCGTCAAATTATCCAGCAACAAACAGCCACAACTAGCTGCCGCAGCCAACACTCCAGCGACAGGCAGTCCGCCCTGATGCTGATTATGATGGTTTATTTCGGCACGAGTACAATGACAACGCCATTGGCGCATCATTAAATGGCCAAAAGTCACGCATTCCGAGTTGATGGACCAAAAATGGCAGCTAGAGATGCGAGCAAGTCGCAGACTCGCCTCGACAACACGAAAAACAAAACTAAGTCAATTTATAAAAAATACAAAAAAATGTAATTGTATAGTTTACTTGGCTTTTACATGGATAAAAAGAACCATTTTAATACTCTCTAATAACACAGCAGGATTATCAAAATGGCCATTACTTACCTCGATATATATGTATATATTTATATACTTAATAGAAAGACTATTACGTTTATCAAGCATCTCATCATTGTCATACACGAAGGAGGTATTGATTTTTTGTTTTGCTCTAAAACAGCACGACTCTGCCTTCATTCTGATGGCAATTGAGACACAAGTCATTGGCTTTAGCGACGATTAAAATTGCGACTGTTTCGATGATTACCGGTGCCAGGACGATTACAGTTGCGCCTCTCCCCACCACTGTACTCTCTTTGGCGCAAACCGGTCTTAAATGGCAAGTGTAACAGTAGCTGGCGAGTGTTGAATGTTTAGCTGTCATTACGTGTCAGTAAACCATGATCAGAAGCAGCTTCTGTACGGTGGATAAGGTTGCAAACGGAACGGCTGCTGATGACAGCTTGTGCTGTTATCACGGGGTTTGCTTTGGGCCAGTTCTGCATTCAGTTTACAACATCCAGTATCAACAATGGGCCAGACTTTGTCCAGGGGCCAATCGCAATGCTAGCAAATCCACACATCCGCTTCCGCTGGGTCTATTCAAATGCATTGATGGAGTTCCTGGTGTGGCAAGAGCAAAAGGTTAACAGGCTCCTCTGTTTGATATACAATTAGGCCATTCTACTGACCAATTGCTGCACTTAAATGGAAATTTTCAGGTTAGCGATAGCTGAACACTCGATTTGGTTGATGAATGCGAGCAATTTGGAATAATTACGAGAATGTGAGAGAATAATTAGTTTTCAAATAAGGGACATTTAAGTAAATGTGAAAAATCTAATTATACAGAAGAGATTTATAGAGATTTATACAGAGATTGATTAAAACAATAATTTTGCCATTATAATCCTACCCTGATATGCAATGAAATATTTGCCTAAAATTGTATGGAAAATTGCTATTTAGAAACAATAAAACAAGTAATTATTATTATAATTTTTTAATTAATTGAACATTAAAAAAATATTAAAATCATTACTTTCTAGAAATAGTGTTCATGCATAAAATGGAGAAAATGCTCCAATGGAGAATATACATAAGAAATGGAAAATCGTTTTACAGGTGAGAAGGTATATAATATATACATATATGGAAGTTTCTTAATAAATATATAATATATGCATATCTGTATATAGTTTGCTCTATTCATGTTTCACATCATTTCAGTTTCATCTAGTTTCGGGCGCTCTTTATAACATTTCAACAATTTTCTCTTTTTTTTTTTCTTTGCTCTGGATTTTGCTTTGTAACGCTCCTCGCTGGGCTGAGTTGTTTCCATTGACAGTTAACTATGGAAATTCGAAAGTAGAAGCAAGAGGATGGTGCTGCTATTGCTGCATGACAGCAGTAACAGCAACAGCAATAGCAACAGCAACAGCAACAGTAACAACAACAACAGTCAGTAGGCAGTCAAAAAGACAATTGGTTACTGCCAGCTGCAACAACAACAGCAGCAGCTACAGCAGCAACAACAATGGCTAACAACCAACAACGTTGGTTAGCTTCCGCTTTACTAACTTTTCGCAGTGCGCCTTTCAATATTGTTGCTGCTGTTGTTGTTGTTGTTGCCGTTGCTGTTGCTGTTGCTTCCAAATGTTGTCGCTGTTGTTGTAATCCTGCTAAAGCGCCAGCTAGGCTGCATTGTTTTTGTTGGTGCTGCCACTGCGCTTTGTTTGTTGTTTCATTTCAATTCGCCGAAACAAAGACTTAAAGTGCCCATTCACCTGATTTCGCTGGGTTTTAGTGCTGGCGCCCCGCCCACAATGTGAGCAATACGCACGCCCACGTGCCTCGGCTCGCATGTTTATTTAAAACAACAAGAACAATTGCAACAACAAGCGTTTGGCTTTTGTATGTCTGGTCAAAGAGTTTGGTAGGCAGAAGCTGGCAATTGTTCAGCTTAAATAGGCCTCATTTTAGGCCAGCCATTGGAAATGTATGAGCGCAAGTGTGTGTGTGTGTGTGTGTGTGTGTATGTGTTGGGCATATGACACAGTTTTCTAGTTTTTGAAGTGCCTAACACACCACAATAGTCATTGAGTGGTGCTTGATATTGCTGCGTGCAAATTGGGCCCCTGTTGAAGTGTGTTTTATTGTCGACAACCCAATATAAAAGTGGCAAATAAATTATATTAAATATTTATTTAAATATATATTAAAATAATAATATAATATTTATATATAATATAATGTATTTTATTTGATTTTCTAAACTTTTATGACTGAAATTTAAGTGAATTTCAGGTTTTAAATATGCTATCATATTTTTGAAGTTTATATTAAATTCCAATAATAGAACGAGAGATCAGTTATTTAATGCATAAGTAGTTATAGTAACTCTTTTACAGAACATAGTTTTCTATTTATTTTGAAAATTAAAAATGATTAATTAGGAATATTCAATCGCCGTTAACTTTGCTTATAGATTGCAATCTATTTCGCATCCTTCTGCAGATATAAGTTTCGATATGTCTATTCTTATCTGAAACAATACTTGTAATATTTTAGCTCTAGTCAAGCATGTTGCAGATTCCTATTAGAGCACTACCTATGTCTCGCGAGAGGGCATTATAAACTCTAAAAGAATTTTATGTGTTTGCCAATAAATTTAAAACCCAGTCACAGTCACACACACACACACGCACTTTAGCACTATTTATAGCAACAATTTCAATATGGCACGCTGATCAAGCGATAGCAGCGGCGGCCGTTGGCTTCTATTTCGTTAAAGCACTTGCAATATCCTCTAGTTCACTCACACATGAGCGCGCACACACACACATAAAAAACTCGTCCTCCCGCAAAGCTTTATATTTATTTATTGAAAGTTTTTGGTTTGGGTTTTCGCGCAGCGTTTAGTAAACTTTTAAGCCGCTTTGATTGCGTCCTTGAGGCATTTGGCTTGCTTTGTGGTGGGCATTGGGAGCAAGGTTAAGTCCTTGACCTTTCCGCTCGCTGTCATTGAACTGCAGCCAGAACACATCGATAACAAAGCCAGACAAATTGCCATAAAATTGTCACAATAATCATCCTCGTCATTTCAGGCCATTGGGCAGGACCGATTTGCTAGTAACCAAAAAGTGCGTTGCGTCTCTGCTAAATATGCCATTCAATTGGGCTCCTAATACAGCAATAGTCATACATTGCGGCTCCGTCACGTCTTCATTTCAGTTGTTTGCTTTGGATCTGTTCGGCTGCACGTACAGCGAAAATCACGTCTCAGCTACCTCTGGCTATGTTTATGTCCATTGAACTGTGAGCGCCCACACTTGGCGGCCAACTCTTTAGGCCATTTATAACCGCAACGCCTCTCATTATGCAGCAGCAACTACAGTCGTGCAGTTATCTATTGCCCACCTCCACGCACGTGGCAAGTATTTACAGCCTCACCTAGCGGGCATTAAGTAACACAAATCAACAAGAAAAGCAAAAGAAAAAAAATGTTTCTGGACTTACCGTACAAATGGTTAATACTGTTAAAGGAATATTTGAAAAGTTTAAAAACTTAACTAAATAAGCTTAAGTTCAGACACACAATATTAAATTTTACTGTTAGCATATTATTTTGCTAAGATGTATGCTATATCTAAGAGGTAATATTTACAATAAAGTTAGTAGATAAATTATAATTATTGATTACAAATTCATCGCCCATAAACTTCTAGAAATATACAATCTTGTGGTATAATATTGTATGGTATTATCAATAAATTAATGAAACTAACTCCTAATACTTGGTTTTTTTTTTTTTTTAAATATATAGTTTGTTTTTGTTTTTTTTTTCAGATAGAAATTAGAAATACATATAAATTATAAATATATGTAAATTATAGATATAGAAAGATATATATATTGTATATTGTATTGTATTGTATAAATAATAAGGAATTATATTGAGATTAGGCCTTTCAAAGAAGAGAAACTAGTTTTGCAATCTCCTGAATACAATTGACTACAACCACGTTTAGCTTAGGTCAGCTACAGCTTCACTCTGGTGTCTAGTGTAATTGAATTGTTCGACTTTAGTGTAGCGCAACGCGAACTCAATTGAAAAGGTAAACAAATCAGAAAGCTAGCCACAAAGCGTGACATTAACACAGCGGCCAGAACTATGCAAATGACACAGCAGCTGCCCAAAAGGCGAACCTCAACACACCAACACACCATTTTCCGCCGCTCCACCCACACCACCCCCGTCCAATGCCGATGCATGGGTACTGACAGCAGAAGCGTCCAAAATGCGAATGGAACTGAGGCGAGAGAGTGATTGCAGCTGAAGTGAGACAGAAGAAGCGGCTGGCACGGGGGCAGCCACAAATAGATTCCGAATGAGGACGCGAATGCGACAGACTCTGACAATTGTCTATTGTCCGGCTGTTTTTTCTGCCGGTCTTTGGCAGGATGAGGGGCTGCAGGTTGCTGTCGTCAGTCTTGACATTTGAGTTTATTATGCGTGCAGATGTATCTGTATCTTTGTATCTCTGATTCTCTGTATCTGTGGCCTAACATTTGTGTGTGTGGGTGTGTGTGTGTGTGTGTGTGTGTGTCCACAGCTGTGTATTGGCTAGCAACTGTGGATTTGTCAGCAGCAATTACCGTTGATCTCAAGTGTTTTTTATCGCCATCTTTTGTTATCGGTCGTCTCGTTGTCGTCGCTTTTGATGTTGTTGTTGCTGTTATTCTTGTTGTTGCTGTTGTTATGGCTGTTGGCACGTATTCCCACGTTCAACTCATCGTATTCAATTTGCTTGATTTTATTTCCGTTTTTCGTCGCATCGCCGCGGCGCGCCGCATCTTCTTTGCTTTCTCTTGCCCAGCGGCACCTGCCGCCCATAGTCCGCTGTCCTTAGCTTTTCCCATTTTCCTTTCTTTCTATTTTTGTCTATGATTTTTTTGATTTTGATTTTGATTTTGATTCCTCGCGCTGCCAGTGCAACTTGAGTGTGCAATTTGATTTGATTTTCGGCAGCACTGCAGTGCTCTGGCATGTCCTTGCGGCAGCTATTCGCCTGATGGGCAGTTGCGGTCTCGTTTGCTATTAAAACCGACTCAGCCAAAATTTAGCCACAGCCAACACGAAATTGCCATTTTGTGTTTAATGCCAGCCAGTTGTGTATTTTGAGTATTGCTTTTTTACCCATCCTGTCAGGGGAAGCGCCAACTATCTGTGCCAGGATATGTCGCTGGCTGTTTGTTCAGCGACAGGATATGAAGTGCTCCTCGATTGCCACTGGGTTACACATAAGTGTGCCACGTGTCCAATATTGAAGCACAGCTGACACTGGCCGCCACGTGTCCCACTGCCTTAGTCAATGTTTATGTCAGTGCATGACACTATTAAATGCGATTGCCAGCAAGAGGTTCCAGACAATGGCTCGTCTCACTTGCTATTCACTCAAATGTAATAATATATTTATTTATTTTCATTTAAATGAATTGCCTCCCAAACGAGTACATGCACGACTAAAATAGAGGTCTATTTAAAATGATTTCATCATATTTATCACTTTGTCAGATGGCATGGTTCAAGTTCATTTGTATATTTGAATAATATTAATGAAACTAACTTTTGCATGATTGTTCACGAAGTGAAAAGAGTATATTGGTTTTATGCAATGTCTGAATTTCTGTCATTGTATTCGTATTCAGGCAAGATAGAGAATGAGATGAAATTCGAAATATATATTTATTGGTATCCTTCATAAATATTAAATAGGATTCCAAGTTAATTTTAATTGACCAAAAAGCACAATGCCACAGACACATAAATTTATTGAATATATATATTACGGCATATCGCATGAAGACGATTCTTATTCGGGCAATTTGAGCATGTAAACAGAACTATTAACAGGTCATAACTGCTGTTGCTGCTGCTACTTCTGCTGGCCTTGTCAATGTTCTTTTTCCCGCCCCATTTTTCTGCAGATCCTTTTAACAGTTATTCAGATGTGTTTAATACACTCAGCTGGTGCCGCATGAGTTGACCCCGTTGAAGCTGAGACGGCAGCAGGCGGCGTTATACCTTCCATACGGATTGGTAGCCGGGCAGCCAGGCAGCTAGGCAACCAAGGACATTGTATGCCTGATTTGGCAAGGATACACGGCGTGAACTGCGCGAGCATAGATACACAAGATGACAACAATGTCTGCGGACATTTTTTGAGATATTTGTTGCCGTTGATGTCGGTGTTGCCGTCATTTGCAGCCGTCTGCTGTTTTACTTGTTATACACTGTGACTGGGAGTAGACGCATATTTGGCCGTGGGGCTATAGGGTGAGCGGAGTCGGTGCCAAAATCCTCAACTATTTCATTTCATTTAATTTGATTTATCTGCTCGGCCGCTCGCTTGACTCTTGGCTGTTTTTTAGCAGAGAGCAACCGGCAGACACGCCCCTCGGTTAACGCCTACGCTATGGTCGTAGGCCATATCGCTGCTCATTTATAATGAAAACACAGCACATCCAAATCCAAATCCAAATCCTCACAACATTTCAGCCATCGGGGCCAAGCATATTCTTGAAGCCTGCGCCAGCGCCAGTGCCACGTCCTTGAGTCATAAAATCTTCACAGTTTGCGCTAGGTCCATGTCGTAGGCCGTATTTGGCATTGGCTCTGCGGCAGGCATTTCTCTCCGAGCGCTCACAGCAAAAAATGCGAAGCCAAAAGATTAAAACCATAAATTCTGTTGCGCTTAGCAGCGAGGCGAGAGGCTGAGCTCGCTCTCAGACTAAAGTCAAATATAAATTGTGGAGGGCTGAAAATTGGGTGCCAAAATTAAATCATGAAATAATGCTATGCTTAAGAGCGCCCAGCATTTGCCAGGAACCCATCGCCTGAGCCTATAATTCTGATTTACAAATTAAGCAAATGAAGAGGTTTTGATAAGAACTTATCATAGAAATGATGTGGCCTAAGAAGTGTTATTATTCGCTTCTTTTGTTTGGCTTCAATTGTGAACAATTTGAGATTAGAAAATTTGTAAACTACTAAGTGTAAGCTCACAATATATGATTTAAATGCTAAGCTCACAAATATTAAATATTAATATTTAACTTGTATTGAAATACAATTTTTAATTATTAAAATGTAAATCATAAGGAATAAACAAGCCGCGCAACTATTGGCTTGCCTTAAGCTCTAATTGTCGTTACCGAAAAATACATGAATAAACAGTTTTATTTTAGAGGTCACAGACACACACACACCCACGCGCATATACACACAGATTTGTGGATGCATAATAAAATTACGCCTACGACACACAAACAGTGAAAATTTAGACGCATGCCTTCACGCACACATATTCCGCGCCTCTGCCTCTGCAATCTTCTGAAAGGTTTTTCGGCTAAAATATTTTGCATATTTCTGAAGAGAATGTTGAGCTGAACTTTTTGTGGGGCTTGGCACTA
The DNA here is from genome assembly GCA_035045845.1 of Drosophila buzzatii. Taxonomy (NCBI): domain Eukaryota; kingdom Metazoa; phylum Arthropoda; class Insecta; order Diptera; family Drosophilidae; genus Drosophila; species Drosophila buzzatii. The sequence goes on from JAWNOS010000224.1 coordinate 43,943, forward strand.
GTCAGCAGTGTGGGTGTCGGTGTGCGTATGATACATAGTTGATAATTTCATTATGGTTAACTGTAGTTTATTGATTTCAGCATATGCTCATATTTAGTTATATGAAACGTTGCCGAAGGCTACTTTAGATTCATGAAATATTTATAAGCCTTGGGGCAGCATTTAATAATACGCCTCGAGTTAATAAATGTTCGTCTCTGAAAACTTAGTGAGCTTATTAGGAACTTTCTGCTCTAGCTCAAAGTTGTACAATATTGTTATCAGTTGTTTTTGTATTGCGTTGATTATTATTGTTTCAGTTCTTTCTCTTTTTCAATTATTTTTGATTTTTTTTTGTTTTGTTTTGTTTTGTTTTAAGCATTAAAGAAATAAAAAATTTCTCCCATGGCGTCCGATGCTGTTCTTTGGAAATTATCGAAATTGTGCCCAACTTCTTCAGAGTCTGGGAATGGACCTAAGGAGAGTGCGTCTGGAATTTTGAATCAGGAATCTTGGATTGACCCTGATTCAACCGTGAGGCCTACAGTATTCTTTCATGAAGCGACCCGCGATACGATCAAAAGACCGTCATCCATGTTTTATCGTCAGTCTCGATTTACGGTTAGGCTGGGAAGTAGTTTATTTGAGCCAAGAACCCGGAGCACTCGCACAACACTCTCTGCTAAAGCCGATTTCAGCAACATTGACACTAAAATGCAATACAGACACTTCAGACGCCGTAATCCAGCCGATGAAAAATATAAAAAACCATACGATATAACAACTGCGAGCGATAAAAAGAGGGTCGATCCGAAGGCATTTCATTTTGTTGAGGCCGAACCAAGTTACACCCGCTTTAAAGTGCCTTTGTGAGTTGTGGGGCTGTAGAGGGTTTTCTTAAATGATGAATGATTATTTATGACCATTTTAACCACAGTCAGATGACATGTGCAGAGCGCTATACCAAGAACGTCAAGAAATACGATCAACAGTTTACCAAGGAAATCGCTAAATTGGTCGATAATCAATCATCAGCGCGGGATGCTACCTACTTTGTGCGGTAAAGGCTTCAAAATCATTCTAATAACCATGTTTTACATTTAACTGTCTTATCAGCATGGTCGCGTATACTACCCTATGGCCACCATATCATAATGAACGTGAACTAAATGATACAAGCACCAAGTTCTATCGCCTAACACCCACGGAGGAGACTCGCCTGCACAACATCATGTCAACAGATTACACATATTGTTGAGCTACCACGATTTTCTGAAGCGAACATGCGTGTAAAGAGTGGAGAGCGAAGCGCCATAATATTGCTGCCATTGTAAATATCAGAGCAACATCATAAAGGGGTTAGGTTGTTTTTATAAAAATAAATATCTAATAAATTCAATGAAATTTTCAAACTGGAATATAGCAAAAATCTATCAGAAATAAAATGAAAAGAGATGCAAACTAATATTTATCTTTAAATATGAATGATTCCAAACAATAATAAACTATAAATATTTTATGTTGATTGATAAAAACGTGAATTTGAAAAAAAGAGTATGAGAAACTTTAGATGAAATTATTTGTTAAAAGACTTTTCGATCTACTGTAGATCGACTTTTTTAATTAAATATATTGCTCGTAATATTAAAATAGATATGAGTTGAGTACAATCTTTTAGAGTATGAGAGATGGCTTTGTTTAATATAGGAGAAATATGCAATCAGTGCCATAATCTTAAATATATAGTTTTACGGTATTTAACTTGCGCAGAAAAAACAAAGTCAAATCATAGATTTTAATTGTTAATACGATGCAATTGAAAGTTAGTACTGAGTACATACAAGTATACATATTGAGATCACTGTGTTCAAACAAACGGATAGACGGACAGCCTTATAACTATATACCTTCCTGAGGAAAGTCAAACACACCTTCTTCTGCCTACCATTTTAAATGTATTCAGGGTATGAAAAGTATTCAAGACACATAAACTAGGCTGTGCTAGTAATAGAAGTATTTAGAATTTATGTTTAAGTTGCCTGTCATGGGAAGTGCTGCAAGGCGAATTGCATATTCAGTGTCATTGGCATTGATATGCTGCAAAATGTGGCAAAATTATTGTACACTCAGCAAAATACTGCATATATTTACAATTATAATTCGCATAATGGGTACGCGTTTCGGCTAGCAGCGAGTGCATTGGCAAAAATGCCAAAGTGGACACAAACAGCAGCATAAATTCCAGCAAGGCGCGTACAAGTGTTCGCTGCATATTCGATCTGCATAAACAGTTTCCGTTTCCGGGCAAACACATTTACATAGCCAGCCACTTGACGGGGCCAGGGCTGCATTGCGTTGGGCCGGGCTTGTGGTTGGTTTCCCCTGGTTTTTGGAGCATCATCAACACAACCGCAATGGTGGCCGCCTTTACATTAAATATTAACCCGAAACGCTGATAACACCCACACACTACAAAACATGTTGGACAGCCAGCCACAGTGGCGGATGCTGCCATGCACAAAAGTAAAAATAACTTCCATCTTGTAGTTTTTTTATTCGCGGAAAAATACCACTCAAAAAGTAAAATAAAATATATATACATACAAATATATATATTTTATATAGAATGAGGCATTGGGAACGCAAATTTTGCGCTTCACTGAATTATTCATGAATGCAATTTTTGCCAACAAATAAAATATAAGCAGCCATCCAGCCAGCGCTGCCCCCTTGAGCAATGGAGGCGTGGCAGTGCCTATAACTGCAGCTGTGGCTCAAATGTCGCTGCAGTATTTAGCGTAAATTAAAAAGAAATGCAAAGAAAATGCAAAACTCTGAGGAAAATTGCTCATGAACTTTGTGCTGAGTTATGAAAGTGTATGTCACAGTATTGGAGGAGAACGGAAGCTGCAACGGGCGTATACTTGATATTTAACATCCAGCATTGCCACAAAAAAAAAGGAAGGAATAAAAGAATATGCGCGTGCTTAATTTTGTGGAAATAATTTTCAGGGCTCTGTGACAGCGACTCGAATTATTTATTTATGTGCGGCAAATACGCTTTCGTTCGATTAAATGAGCACAGGTTGACACACATATTCAGCTGGCATTATGTGTACCGCAAATGATTTAGCCCAGAGCCCAATTGAATTAGTTATTCACGCATATTTCATTGTTTTCCAAATAAAACTCTTGTTGTTTTTAATTAAATTATAATTGTGGTGCCATGAGACTCGAAATATTGTATTAATTATTAGCGAAAAGGATGACGAGAACTATTTTGAAGTTTGTATTGATGCATTTATATATTCATATCTATTGTATATAATAATATAATGTGAATTGTTAAGTAATAAGTTTCATCACAAAATAATTTAAATATATTTTTTCTTTAAATTTTAAATAATCATTTAATATACTGATACATTCGCTTCATACAATATATTAACATTTCATCAATTAGTTTTCTGTGTCGCCTTTTTTTTTAGTAAATTCTTGAATTATTCATTTAACAAAACTTCAGGTCAATAATATATATTAAACAAATGAACCATTTCCAAGTCTGTATTGTATTAATCCAAACATATGATCATATTATTCAATTACATTATAATATTATTTAAATGTCTTGTATACTTACTCATGCATCAAGGCTTTCAATACAAAATCTCACCAAAAAAAAAAGGTTTTAATTAAATGGTTAATATACAGAGATATTAACCCTATTTACTACATTCTCTACTTTTCTGTTTCCTAAATTTACGAAACGAAATTTGAGGCAAATAATGGAAATACAATTGATATAGAAGGGTATCTGTAAAAGTAGAAAACTTTAATGAGAAATCTAAATTAAATAACAAATTTAATAATTTAAGTCAAAGAATTCATAATACGTTTAACATCATAATAAGGCTAAAAATGTATATGTCAATTCAAAGACTCCGCATTCCTTCAACATTGCTAACTTGCAAAATGAACTATTCACAAGTGCGTAAGGTCTGAGAGCTGTCTGCAACTGAGCAGGGCTATTAAAATAATCGTTGCAATAACCGCATTTTGCACAAATTTCAACTGCATTTTTTATTTTATTTTTTTTTTATTTTACTCTCTATCGTCCTTCTCTCTTTTATGTTTTCTTCTAGTATGTTTTTTTTTCTGTTTTTATGTGGCTTTTGTCTTTTACCTTTTCGAAGTCAACAAGGAGAGGAGTGAACATTTGCATGCATAAGTTATGGCTGCACCAGCCAGGGGATTGGGAATTTGAGATGGGCCACAGTAAGAAGCTCGACAGGGAAAGGGGAGTATGACTTGAAGAGCAGCGCAGCATATTGACACAGTAAACTGCTTAGATTGTCAGAGTTCGAGTTGGAGCAGGCCGAGCTCGTTGAAGAAGATGCATTGAAGTTTCAGCAAGTGCGCGACTCAAAGGTAAAGCCGCAATATGCCACGAATACTAAACGCTGCATACTTTCTTCTCGCTGCACTTCCGCACGTGCCACACTCTCGGCCCGAATGCCAGGCATTTAGACAGAGCACATGTGTGTCTCTGTGTGTGTGTGAGCGCGAGTGTTAGCCGTGTTTATGTATAGCAATCGCTGTTGCCACTGCTGCTACCCGGTTTGTGTTACATTTGCCAACTTTAGCTTTCAAACACATAAACACACACACATACGTACATACACTTTATAAACACAGCTACACTCACACACACACACACACTTGCACTCGGGGCACATGTATCGTAGCCAAGAAAATCTATGCCCCTTGGCTCAGCGCAAAATTTTTGGGCTATTTTGCTCAACAGCCAGCAGCCAGGTTGATTTTACTTCTTGTTTAAGGCAACACGCGAACGTCACGAGATTCTTTCCCTCTTACCCTCTCACGTTCTTACTCCATCTCCCATTCATTAGTCGAGAAATCGAGAAATCGCTTGGATAAAACGCCATTTGGTCCGCTCTTTCGAAGTGGTTCGGCATTGAGTTTTCAGTTCTCCGAGTTGGTCTCGGCTTCGGGTCGCGTCTGCGCAAAGAGAATGCAAATGGGAGAGAGATAGGAGTTTACTAACATGAAAAACCAATTTTAAATTCCTAAGGAATACTAAGTAAAAATAATGGGATCCTGTTGATTCTACCCCTCTGTCTACTATGCAGTAAGCTCATCGAATTTTAATTAATTTTTAGTATGTCTCAAAATTTGATTCAAAGGCAAAATTAATTTAATTTAAATTTATACATTGAATGCCTGTTCAATGGCGTATGTTAAACTAATGTAGTTAATTAGAAGACAACAAAAGAAATTAAATAAATATACATTTTCCTATTTGCATATAAATATATATGTATATTTATATTAATAAATTATTTTTCATTTATTATTTAATTCTATTTGATCGTTCAATTTAAACAAGACTATATTCGAGTTCGATTTTCCCCTCATTTCGAAAGCTGCGGCAAATTTCCCACTATTAACCAATATTGAAATAAAGAGAGCTAGCTTAAATTTCACTTCCACTTACCCCACGCTGTGAACGCTCTTCACTCGTATGCATGCCTCAGTAAACGCAACTCGAGTTGAGATATCCGCTCCAGCAGCCACAAACAACGGGCCACAGAGCTGGTTCCACGTCGAGTTGAACTTTCTTGGTGTAGGTCATAAACAGATTCAGGTGAGCAGCAACACCTAGGAGAGTGGCAGTGGCAGTGGTACTGCCGATGGGATGGGTTCAGAGAGGCCCATTGTACTATATGGGTCTGTCCATTTTAACGAGTGCACCTGACCAACTGCAGCTGATGTGTTCATCTTACTTTATTGCACCTGTATGGCATCGAGTATATGCTTTGAAGAGAGGCAACTATATATTGTATTATAAATATATATATGTATCTATATATGTATTTTTGTCACATATACTTGAAAGGGCTTTTGGCGACTTGATTTCTGCTTTACGCTAACATTGCTTGAGCGGATCGTCTTGGGACTGTAGTCAACAGCATTTACTTGCGGGCATTTATTTTGTGGCCATTACGAATGGCGTACGAATGCAGCAAGGAGAGCCGCTGAGAGTGGGAAGGAGGAGCTTACTCCATAAACAGCTCGTGCAGCTTTTGTGAGTCACGCATCAGTTGTGCATCTCGAAGTTCTCGTGCCGTCTGCTCCTGCTGGCGGCTGTTGCTTTTATTGATGTGTTTGTTGTTGCCAGGATCTTATGGTGCAGCCTGTGAGTGACTTTAAGCTGCACCAACTGCAACGTGTGCCGTGTGTATAATGTGGCAGCTTTGACAGTTGACTTAAAGTCCTTTTACCTCGTTTCCCAATCCTCTCACACTTGCATATTGGTTTTTTTTTCACCAATGCAAGACCCAATTATGTTGGATTGACATTTGGTAAAGGTTTTTCTCATCAATCAAGGTACTTTTTTTATATTTGTATTCCGTTAAAAAAGCTTCAAACTGGGCGTATACGTAATGGTTAGCAGCGGCAACATATAAACACGTTGCAGTTGCAATTTATTGCGCTGTGTTGGCTGTTTGTGGGTGTGTACATGTTTTTGTGACCCGAGGATATAATTTTGTTACTTCATTTTGCCATATTTATGTACCTGTCGCTCTATGTATGACTTCAACTGCTGCCAGAAGCCAATTTACCCGAGAAATTGACCGCGTTACAGTACGGCATTTGTAGCATGGATGAAATAAATTGATGAACGCTTAAAGTAAGCGTTTCGATTTACGAAAATGTGTATTGCTTTAATACAAACACATATATATAGCTTCAATTCGCTTTATTGTATTTCGAAGTACATATGATCAAGTCATATAAATTTCAAATATGTGAAGATAAAACTGTCTTCTTGAATTGTTTCTTAACTTCATTAATGTCTTAACATTAAGATACTCCAGCCATGATTTATTTCTAATACGTGATCACATAATATATATGTATTACTCAAATTTAAGATTCTTTAATTTATCTTAACTATTACTCGATAAATATATATATATATATATATTTTTTTATCTTCCATAACATATAAAATAAATCACATACTAAAATATATTTACAATACATTTAAACATTTATCCCATACATACCTAGAAAAACTAATCTATTTATTTATTTATGCTCACCATTCGTAAAATTACTATTTTGGTAATTGAATAAAATTACTATTCTCACATAATATCCTATAATTACGTTTTGCATTCTGTAAATGGTGTTTTTTGTGAACTGCTCGAAGTTGGAGCTACTCTAACGCTATTAGATGTAATATTTCTCATAAATATTTACTTAAAACTTCGATGCGAAACCCAATGAAATTATTTCCGTTGCGAAGTCGAGCAACCCTTTGTACACCGACCATGCCCACAAGCCGAAATGTTATTGCCTAAACAAACAAAAAGAGAACGAATGCGAAAGGCAAATGCAATCACCTGTAACACGAAGCTGAATACACAAACAAAACAAAAGGCGCAACATAAATTTGCGAGCCAGACTTTGATGTTGGCAATTGGCTGGGGCCATGGCCGGGGCTGGGCCTGGGACTGGGAGTGGGTGTGGGGCTCGCGGACGTCCTGTCAAGGATTGACCGATTGCGGTTATAGCAGTCTGTCTGACAGGGCGTTTATTTTAATGCCCTGATTATGGCACAGCCAAGCAAAAAGAAATACAAGTTGAGCAAAAAATTAAACAACTGAAACGGTTTCAATGTCGCTCGTCCTTTTCACTTCATTTTTCCCCTTTCTTGTTTTGTTTTTTGTATGAGTCGGGCGCACTTTTCAGGTCCTTTGCTCTGTTTGGTGTTATTGGCAAATTTGGTTTTTGTGCGGCTTATTTATGCGCATCGTCTGCCTGCCTGCTTTTGGAGTTTTTCTATTTCACTAAACTCTGTGAGAAACCAAGTTTATTGTGAGCTGCGAGTGAATTTGGAAGAAAGAAATGGAATCAAACGAAAGGCGACTGCACAAAACCCAAAAGTGGCATAAAAAGGGTGTCTGAGTATGGGATGACAATGTATGTGTGTGTGATGCCGACTGCTACTTAGATACACACACATGCACATACACAAACAAAGCCATTCAAGCACTCACACAACAAAAGAAACATTTTTTGGTACGCAAAAGGCGCGATTCAAAATTTTGTCACAGATTCTGTTATTTGCTTGCCCTAGAAAAGGGTAGATTCAATCCAGCATACTTTATGTAAGATATAGTCAGGTGCATTTGATGATATATAATATATGCAAAATAAAATATGTAAATCTATATTAGATGAGTTTTAAAAGCTATATGACAGTTTAGGGATTGATGAATGATGAGACTTTGCTCAATCAATGTAAATGTATCTCAAATTTCTACTTTCATTTAAAAAATATTACTGTCTATAAAGATTTATCCCGCAAGAGTGTTTAAGGTTGACTTTTCAACTTTTCTTCTTTCAGTATATTCTGTTTATATTCTTCAAAAGTTTATTTATTTTTAGAATCTAGCTTTTGCCACAGAACCTTAGTCGGCACATTGAGCTTGCATTAAAATAAATGAAAGGAAGTAAATTTTACACAGAATATGCAAATAATGCTGACAACAATGACTCCCTTTCTCTCTATAGCTCTCTGTATATAACAGGCCGAGTGGGCGTGGCTGGTGCCATTAGCATGGACTGCACTGATACAAACAACCGCAGAATGCGGCCCATTGTACAGCGAAGACTTGGCTCCCTTTCAGCAGAAATCTGATATGTGTCTGGAATATAATGCGAGCAAATAATGCAAGCAGCCTAAATGGCAACAATTATGTTATTGAAATTGAAGAAACGGAATAGAATAGAATGAAATACAGTTCCACATGTAAGACACATCGACTTTGCTTGTCTGCGAGCTATCGCCATTGTCCTTGTTAGATACTTTTATGGCTCAGCACGAATTAAATGCATTGCAAATTGATTGAAGGAAACATTCAAGTTAGACCAACTGTGTCAGTAGGAACTATCCTATAGCATTAAAAAGTTAGAGTAGACTAGACAAAGACATGATATTGTAGGTGAGTTTAACTGTTTCAGTCAACTGTGAGAGTAGACCTCAAGGTCTATGTATTAAATTGTTAGACCTTTGGTGGCTGAGATGTCCGTCCATCCATCAGTTGACCTTTCCCACATATATATAGTAACATCTGATCTTTAACATCAACTAAAATCTTGTTTTATATAGTCAGCTAATAAAACTATTCTTTATTATAAAACCGATTTCTACAATTCATTTCACATTTGAAGTGTTTATTTGTTTTCCCACCACCTAAAAATAATATGATATGCAAATTCAAACTATTTGATGAGCCCGCCCGCCCGCGCCTGCCAAGATATGGGAAGAGATGGGTGCACTTATGGAAATGTATTTTGCTCTTAATCGCATTTCAATTACTTCAGCCACTTCATTTATTCATTGTATTACAAGTGTCCAAACTGGCAGCTGGGAGCCGAAGCGTGGGCCCAAATCCCGGCCAGCCATTGGTGCCATAAAAAGGTACTTGCGAGGACCGCCCGCTGTCAGCTCCCTAACTCTCTCTCTCTCTCTCGTCGCCTCTCTCTCTCTCGCTCTCTCTCTGTTTCTCTTTCACTCATTCTCATATCCACATGCCCCTGGCCAACGAGGCAGGTTGGTGTTTTTATTGTTCGCTGCTCACCTCGACACCATTAATCCGCCTGAAATGAAAGGTGAGCGATTTTTTCGCAAATCCAATTTGTTGTAAAAAAGAAAAATAAGGAAATGTAGAAGAGCACAAAACGTTGACGTAGCTGCAGACGCAATAGGAAGGGAAAGGGAAGGCTTTCCAAGTAAAGTAAAGTTCCACCCCGAAATATATTTTGCAGTGCAGCGGGCGGTTAGGGAAGAAGGAGGCAGGATGCAGGAGGCGGGAGGTGGGAGGTGGTTGCTGAGCGAACGTGTGACATGGCTTTAATGCGCGCACATTTAAGCAGCTTTCAACTATGGCCAAAAACATGCTCAGGTAGGGAGTGGTTGGGGTGTGAGGTTGTGGACCACTTGTCAAAAGTGTTGGCGTTAAGTGCAGCTTCATTTCTTCGATTTGGCCAGCAACGTGGCCCATTATCGAGTCGCGCTTATCGTTCAGTTAACGTCAAATGATAATGTCGACAGCATCTGCCTTCCCTTCGCTATGCTCGCTCAGGTTTAAAAGAAAGGAATATGGGCTTTGATTGTGGGCTTTAAAATTGATATATACTCCCGCTGGAAAATCTATAATGTCTGGAAGGAAATTATGATAAGCTACATATCAGTGAGTGTTAGTTGCCCAATGAATTTTTCCGCTTCTCAAATTCACACTGCGCGAGCATTGTGAAGTCATCCACGGTTTCTATTTTATACATTTCGGCTAATGCGCTCCATTGATTTTGCTCAAATGTAGGAACACTAGCGCGTTTGCCAATTATGCAGTTGCCATATTGAAAAATCAATAGACGGCGACTCGTCAGTGTGGCTCGTCTAGGTAGCCCAGAGATTGAGAGAGAAAGAGCTAGAGCCCCCACGAGACACTTGCCGACTCTTAAAGGAAAGTTGCAAAATTGTCTCGAGTGTTTTGAAAACTTTACTCGCAAGTTGCTGACATTGCCACCGCGGGGCACAGTGCGAGTCCACGCCGCATTTCCTGGTTGGTTGCATCTCAAGGGGCACCAGCACAGCAGCAGATGAATGTGAAGCACCCATTAGAGTCAGGTGGCATTGGCCACCTTGTTGGGCCGAGTGTGCGGTTTTCTCAACCCTGGCCAAAAAAGGCCAAAGTTCTTGTTAGCCAGCGTCATCGGAGCCGTCACATTTCGAGTGTTCGCCGCCTTCGAACGTTCTTCGATGAACTTAATGGCCATTGAGAGAAAGAGAGAGAGAGAGAGAGAGAGAGAGAGAGAGAGAGAGAGAGAGAGAGAAGATGCTCTTGGCCTGGCTCTCGTTCGGGGCCGCCAGTAACCGCCAGCAACCGTTAAATGATTATGAAAATAGTTGGCAAGCCTCTCGCAATGACCTTTGAGAGTTCTGCGTTCTGCGGTCTGCAGTTGGGCAGCTGCCACGTTTCACGCCCAAATAATTTTCAAGTGCTTTTTCCCACTCACCGAATGGCTTCAATTTCGTGTTGTCTGAGATGGCGTTTTGTGGGCATGAAGATGCACGTTAAGAAATTGAAAAATATATACATGTATATATACATGCATAAGCAAGTCTTAGGAAATTTAATGGCATACGATTCGAAGAGAAAAGGGCAGCGCGTTGACGTCTCATTGCAGAAAAAGGTTTATATGTTTATATATATTATATATATTTATATGTATATATATATATATATATATATATATATATATATATATATATTCTTTTTATTTTGGCTAATTGAAAAGTAAACGTTTTTAGGTAATAATTTTTTAGACAACTGATTATTCTGAAATTATATTTCCATATCGTATAACTATATAGTTATGAAGAGTGTAGCTCAAAAATATAGATTTCAAAAGTATAAGATTTCAATAAAGAAACAACTTTACTATATGCTATAGATAGAAACTTATCAAATAGTTTCTATTTCAGCATTGGGAAATAATTTAAATCTATTATTATCGTAATAATTTTGATTGATAATTTAAAGAAAAATTAATAATAATCATTGATTTATCAAACTCCTTTTCAATTTTTAAATACCAAGGATATGCCTTGATTATAGTTAATCCGACAATTTAATTAAATTTGCTCCCTCATTCGCTTGTTCAGCTTTACCTCATTATGCTCGGATCCTGCTGCTCGTTAGCCCTTTCCAACGGCGAATATTACTTTCAGCTACGAAACTTCAATCAATTGGGAGATCTACAAAATCCGCAGCATTGAATGATATGCAATAAATATGCAAAACGAAAATGAAAACACAAAAAAAAAAAGAAGATAATTTAAAATTCGACAGTGTTTGGCGTTCATTGTTGCTGTTGCCTTTGCTGTTATTGTGGCTGTTGTCAACAGTCATCAATTATGCACAGACACACACACCCACATGCAGACATACACACATTGACTCATGTAAATATGCATACATGTATTGCTATGTAGGCTTAGGTCGGTCGGTTACCAATAGGAAACGGGGCAGCACAAGTGTCGCTGTCGCCGGATGCGTCCAACTAACTAAACTATGCAAATTGCTTATTTTATGGCCCGGCGATGGGGAGTGCAAGGACGCCAACCCTTTTGTTGCTTGCCGGCGAGGATAATGCTGGGTAACAAGGACAACGCTGCTTAATGGCACAATTTGAGCAACTAGCTGGCTGGCTGGCTGGTTGGCTGGCTGAGGGGCTGGCCGGCTGCCTGGCTTACGGATGCGGATGCGGATATGTGAGAATTCAATGAAATGGAAACTAACAAAATAAAATTGATGAAAAAAGAACAGAACACCAGAACAGATAGAAAGCAAAAAGAAAAAAAAAACAGAAGCCTTTAAAGGACACTAACGCTGAAAACGAGCATCGAAATCAGCGCAAATCAAACGGCGAACACAGGAAGAATTGGGCACAACTATGAAGTCCGGACCCAGGCCCGGTGAAAAAGAGAAGAAAAAAGGCAAATGAAAAAAGAGATGAAAAAAGTAAAGCGTAAAACGGAAGCGCAGCGACAAAAGGGCGGCTGCCCCCGAACAACAAAAGATGCTGAAACGGGCCTTAGCCATGGACATGGAACAATGCCTCCGACGCGGCCGGAGATTGCAAGTGGGCGGCAACCAAGCAAGAGGGTAAGGGAGGTGGGCATGCCTGGTCGGTTGGGCATGGCTGGAGCATAACTCGTGGCGGGCTTCCGTTCAATTTGAAGCCTGTTTGTTGGCCCAAGTAGAAGGAAAAGAAGCTGACTGCAAGATGAAAAAACAAAAGCGGAAACGAGCAGTTGGCGGCCGATTGGAACAATTGCAGCGTTAGTTGAGCAACAACAACACCGCGCAGAAGAAGGCGCAGCGGTAGCAAAAATTAAACAAACATGGCCAACGCTGCGAGCTGCTAGCTGTTTGCTTGTTTTTTGGCCGGCATTGTTTGAACTTATTATTGGTACAGTTCGAGCAGCAACAAACGCAATCATCGCATATCCTTCAGCTTCCCCATCACCCTGACCCTTCATTTCCTCATTGCCACTGACTGACCAGCTGCCCAGCTGAGCTCAGACTGAGTTGGTATTGCCTTTGCTCATTGAATATCGCCTGATTCTTTGCAGTCACTTTCTTGATTTTCCACAATTTTCCTTCGTTTTCTCTACTTTTCAATATAATTTTGCGCTTTTATACTCCGTAAAGCACTCTCCTTCCAAAAGGGTGGAGTATTACCTATAATAAGAGGATTTTCGATATAGGATATGCAGTCTATATAGTATAATTCAGTATTCAGTATAATTCAAACTGTGACATATATGTTCTATAATGGGTTCGTAATTTCTCATCTAAATATAATTGTGACATTTATTAAATTTTTCAATAATTTGTATACTAATTTCATAACTATGTAGTAGCTCAGCTTAGCATTAATAATTGCATTTATAACTCTAATAACTGTATTAAATGCCTACTTAACATTATATCAATCTGATTATATTCTAACCACATGCCATTGGCCCTTTTCACTTGCATACAGGGTGTCTGCTAGTATGCTACATGACACATGCTCGCCCTTATTTGTCTTGCCTGCGCAGTTGGCATGTGAGCGTATATAATTTGTAAAAATTATTTGCCTTGCTGTCGTCAGCGCCGTTGTCGACGCCGGAAAGAAAATATTTTTTCATCATTGCATCGCTGAGCCAGGGACAACCAGGGACAGACCTGCGACAGGGACAGGAAGCGTTGCGGTCACCGCCTCCAGCAAATACGAAAAAAAAAAAACGACAAAAACAAAAAGGGAAAAGGGTTAAATTTTAAATTAAGCAGACTTATTGCAGGCTGTGGCCCTGCCCTGGATGCGATTGTCCCGTGCTTTAATTCGCAAGAGTGCTGCAGCGCTGGAACTTTAATTGGACAAAGATGATTGCCAGCTCGATGCGTGACAGAGCAAGTGGTAATTGTCATTTTATGTGCTCAGTCATTTGGTATCAGAGCAGTGTCTAGAAATTAAGTATACGTACAGGTGCCAGAATAATGTCTATTAAAAATATTTACTGCATTCGCATAATTAAAGACTGTAGCTTGCACTCTGCACTTGAAAGTCATTCGAGAAACTTGAAGACAATTTCATGCTTCGTCGCCGAATCAACTTGAACTTTGGACATTTTAAGCTTACTCAGCCACAACACAAGCAACGATAAAACGGATACACTCCTTTTTGGGGCCAGCTTAAGCTGCACGAAACCACAGCGACTGCATGATGCGAGCCATTGGCCAGAAGGAAAATAATATATAGCAAGGAAAACAAATTCTATGCTCAAATGCTCTTACAAGTCACAAAAATCTCAGCGAAGATTTTATAAGGATTTTACTTTAGATGACTAGATTTCTTATAAAATTATAATTGTATTTGGAATTTTATTTAAATTTTAGAATTAAATCACAAAATATACATTTTTCAAAATATAAAAAACTTGTCTAAAACGAATAGATTCATTTGAAGAAGTTCTGATTATATCTATTGTTATATAGATTTAACATAATTTAAGAATCTCTCTATCCTTTCTATTTAAACACCTTTTAGCTAAATTCAGCCTTAATCAGAATGAACATTGAAACAGAACGAAAAATCACAGCGCCCCAACTGACGCAGAAATTGTAATGGGCCGAGAAGTGCTGCCAGATTTTAATGCTGGCTTGAAGGACAGCCGACAAAATGGAGATTGGCGAGTACTGAATGACTACGGCCAACAATGTTCATAATGAGAGCAACATCAATGACCATGACCAAGCGGCAGGCAAGTGGCGTGGGCGTGGAAAAAGTGAGACCTAACGGTGTGGGAGGCGGAGGACGAAATGGAAAAATGTTCGAGTCCAAGCGGCTGACCGAAAATCATAAGCGGCAAAATGTCGGAGGCAGCGCGCGTAATTGGAAATGATGCTTCAGGTCTCAAGTTGCGTGAAGCATTATGACACCTCCCCCAGCCTTTGCTCCCACCGCATCTTCCGCTCACAAACAGAAAAACTGATTGCTTTTGTTGTTGTAGCCTGACTGACAAACGCGCTGGCAGGCACGAGAATGACGCTCATGATGGTTGACGGCTGTGATAACGTGTAGCCGCTAAATGAATTGAATGCGATGCCTTTTAGTAGAGATTAAACAGCAAGAGCAACAGCAACCAGGCATTAGCATCAGCACCAGCATCAGCATCAGCATCAGTTTGCTTGCAAGCTATATCTATATTGGACGAATACTTATGCAATGCACTGTGCTACAAGTAAGTGAAATATTTGGCATTATTCGACAGATTCTTTTGTATTGTCAACAGTTCAACAGAGCTGTAATTAAAGGTTAAATGAATTGTGAACTGAGTTGATCTAACGACTAATTAGAGACTAAGCTCTAAGGCAGAAATATGTTAATTTTTTTAGCTAAGGAACCAAATATAATATTTCAGTATTTTATTTATCTTTGAAAGAGGCTAGATCGTCGAGGAAAATATTTTATCTTATTCATATACTATATAATATGTAAATATATACATTAATAATAATTTCCATTTATATATTTATTGACTATAAAAGTTGAGTTTATAAAGGAAACCTTAAAATAAAAACTTGCTTTAATTTAGATGAGTAACTTCGCATTATTAAGTTTATATTATATTCCAGTGGAATTGCAGTGTGCTTTTGTAGCACAGTGTAGCGTTTCAAGCATGCTGGATATTGCAGTTGTGTTCCGGCCAGACAGTTGTGGGCGCGTTGTTGTTCTTGGTGGCCAGCTGTGATGCTGCGTATTAAGCCTGGAAATGCCATTTCATCTTTTTAATTGAATTTTAATTTGTTTAGAATGCGCTTAGAGCTTCGCACCAAGTGGCTGCTGGCTTCTGGCTGGCTGTAGGTTGGTCTACAGCTCGTCGTAGCACTTCAATTAATTTACTATGAGAGTGGGCCAAGCAAGTTCTAGTTCTGTTGTCTACTCTAGCTGGCAGCTTTTCACAAATCGATTAAATTTAATTTGTTTTCTTTGCCGGCATTTCATGCTGCGTGTCATCTCGATTTTTCCAGCGGTATTTTCTTTTCTGTGCGCTGCCATTTTCCACATTTAGTCCTCTTTTTACCGACCGTAATTTCATAATGAGTTGACTTAATGCAGCCCAACTGCTGAGGGAATTTGTTTTACGCGTAGCCGTCGAGCAGCGAAATTGTTCACGCGAACATTAAACAATAATGAAAATGCCAAACTAACACATAGTAAACTAGATTATGACGGCAATTCGTTTAAGACTCAAATTAAATTTAGCTGCCTATTTTTTTATTAGTTTTCCTTTCGCCTCAGAGACCAGTTTTTGCACCTAGCAACGTTTGTTGATTTTATTTTCACGCAGTAATTGAAGTAATTTGAATTTTCTCTTTGGCACGAAAAGTTATATTCGGCCAGGCGCTTTAAATCATTTTGGGTTCATTGCTGCAGGCGATTTCCTTGCCTTTCCTTTTGCTTTCATTCCTTGTTCTTTAGTACAATTAAAATGCTGGCACTCGAAATGCCAAAATAATTATGAGGAAAAGCACTGCAAAACAAAAAAACAAAGTCTAAAAAAATATATATGTATATATGGAAATATGGAAATAAAAAGAAATAAACATTTTATTATAATGATGTCCGTTACTGTGAAATTAATTAAAATGTATATTTCAGCATTAAATTCTTGTTTTGACGGACTACACTTGCCATGACTACAAAAATAATTTTATTGTGTAAAAATCTTTCTGTTGAGTCTGAAGGTAAGGGTAATTGTTTAGCGAGGAACGCATAAAAAAAAAAAAAAAAAAAAAAAAACTTGTAGCAATTTTTTAATTAAAAATAAAGGTCTACTTAGTGATTCAATGAAAACAAAAATTATATTAAGAAAAAAATAAATAAATAAAGAATATTAAATAAAATAAAAGTAGTTTTGCGAGTGTCAATATATTTGAAAAAATTATTAATTATTTAAATCGAAAATTATTATGGAAATTCTGTAAATTAAATTCGTTAATTAATCTGTGCTCATTTTGTATTCAAGATAAATATTTGAATTGTCTTCGGTTTAATTAATATATTTATTTTTTACCGATTTTATTTGTTATTGATCATTTATTGAATTTATACACGACTATATTTTATTCACAATTGAAAAATCTTTTGGAGTTAACTTAAAATTATTCATTTCAATCAATTTAGCAATTTTCTTTATTACTATTTAATATAATAATAAAATATATAAAAACTTATATACAAGTATAATGTACACATTAATATATTAAAAAATTTAATTTTTTATATTTAATTTAATTTTTTTTAATTGCATGCCATTTTTCTATTTTTAATTAACAATTTTTTCAATATATATTTCAATTCAACCGATTAATGCATTCAATTCGCATAAATGTAGGCTATTCATTCGTTCTGTAAATTTTGCTTATGTCTATTTTTGACAAAATCATGTTAGATTCAGAAAATAATCACTCGGCAATCAGGAATTAGCATTTATGAACTGTCAGAATGTTCACCAAGGTGGTCCCCAAATCAGTAAAAAAAGAGCGCGTGCTGTAGGTTAGATAGAGTGTGAGAGAGAGGGGGTCGACCTACGTAAGGCGAATTTTATGCTACAGGCTAAGAGTCCGTTAAGGTGGGAAAGTTGGAAAACCGACTGACTTTGCATATTTATCGTATGAAAAATTAAATGCAAACTTTTTGTTTTATCCCATTTTGTGCGGGAAATTCGCGCACGTTGCGTATGACATGTGTGACAAAATGTCAAAAGGAAAATACACAGAAAAACAAGTGAAAGCGAACAATTCAAACAAAATTTAAGCTGAAATATTTAAAAGTAGCTTGCGCTTTTCTCGCGCACGTGGCGTATGCGCAATTTGTGTCTCTGCTCGCTATGTGCGGGTAAATCTGTATGCGTGGGAGGCTGGCTCCTTTTTAATAGCTAAAATTCAGGCTGTGCTGACAGCTTTTGCTTTTATATGCAGCTCGCGTATTTGATGCAAAAATCTGCGCTAAAATGTTGGATCTTCCGAAGCCCGCCGCAACGACTACACACGACTATGTGCGCAAGGAGCTGTGTTGCTGCTGTGCATTTGCATTGTGGCCTTGCAGCAAATGTTTCTGTCATTACTGAATGCAGAGCCCCCAATTCCGCGTCCTGTAGAACAACGCAGCCAAGGCAAAAACAAAGATGTTTTCACCAAAATGTCGACAAATTAAATGTAATTTCTTTTCATTTCGTTGCTGCTCTCGAAAACCCACTGCCCTCGCTCTCGATGGCCTCTGCCCTCTTACTTTGCTCTCTTCCTCTTATTTTTCTTCTTCATCTCTCGTTCACTTTTGTGTAGCACGTGGCAAGATGTCGTGAAGCAAATTGCCCGAATGAAGTTGCAACATGCAACGCGGCAGCCGCATGCCATGAAATTAAGTTGCAAGCTCCAGGATTTGCTTTCAACTTTCACCAAATTTGCTCTGCTGCACTTTCGTCTTGCTACACACACACACACACACACACACACACACATTCAAGAAAGGACCTTTAGTAACTCAGTAAGGTACTTCGTTTCCCCCGATGTGAAACACGCGTTGCTGTCGTTTCTTCTGGGCTCTTGGCTGCAGTCGACTATTGTCACGCTAATGCCAGCAGCTTTGTCCTATTTAATGTGAATATATCTGGCATATCCTTTAACTTGTCATGTTTAAGCATCAAACTTAAAGAAGCAAGTTCTTTATTTTATAGTATTCAAAAGCATATTTTGCAAATATTATGCATATTATGCAAAAATAAAAGTCTTTTTTAGTGCTAGTCGTGCCCACCCGACATGATTTATCCGGCTTGTTGTTCTTTGTTTGTAAAGGATATGTTTTTATTATATATTAAAATGTAACTTTCTCTAAGAATATTACATGTCTTTCGATATGCTTAAGTAATTACCCTGTCGCTTCCCATTAGCAGTTAACGCACAATTTTCCTGTCAGCCTCGTAATTTGCTGCGTATGGCAGGATAAAAATGCGCTGCATCATAACTGACAGTTCGCATAAATTATACATGATTTTATATACATGCGGCGCCATTCGCATGCCACGACTTGACCCTATAAAGGACGCCGGAAGATGCCGTCGACAGGCAAACCAAAGCGCAGCTAGCTGACCGCAAGTGAAAGTGGACCATATAAAATGATTAAGTTGCAAGTGAAAATAATTCTATGGATTTTTATAATTTGGGCAAGACTTTTATGTGGCGCGCAAATTGAAAACATAAATTCCAATGAGCTGCTCGCCTTCGAAGACTTTCTGCGTGCCCAGCACTTGAAGCATGCTCTATTCCTCCGCACCGGACTGGAGCCCGCGTCCAACAGCTACGGGCAAATTGAAAACTATAAGAGATTGTTCGCCAACTATAGAATGCAGTTTTTTATGCCCCAAAGGGGCGTTCAGTTTCGGGAATTGTTTTACTACGCGTCGCCACGTACTGCGCTGCTAGTGCCGGACCTCGGTGATGAACAGATTAAGCGCTGGGTCTACGATGCGGCCTCAGTGGAGGGCTTCTTCAATAATAGCCAAGCTTGGCTGATACTGGGCAACAGTGATACGAATCGCTCAGACGAACAGATCATTAGGCAGCACTTGTCTGCTTACAACATAAATATCGATGCAGACATAACCGTGGCAATGCGTTCGCCACAGGCGATCAAGTGAGTAGAGCTGCAATTAAACAGTCACAAAAAAAAAAAAAAACAAAAAACAAAAAAAAAAAAAATAAATAAATAAATAAAATAAAAACTTTCAATTTGCGCTCTATTTAGACACCGTCTCGAGTAGAGCCTTCTTACTTGTTAAATTTTAATTTTACAAGCTTTCCAGCAAAAAACGACATAAAAAATATGTTATATGTATTCTTAATTTTATTGAAAGTTTGTTTATTTTTCATTCAATTGGTTGTAGCCAGAGCTGGTTGCTCTACGATGTCTACCGACTGGCTCAGCAGATGCCGCTAAATGTAGGGCACAAGGGGTACTGGAGCCGCACTGCCGGCTATCAACTCTTCGCGGACTACAGGGAGAGCTGGATGCGGCGTCGTCGAAACTTGCACAACATTACACTAATCGGCAGCACAATGGTAAGTTGCTTCAAGTGAAAAACGAAGTCAAAACTCAAACGACTTGAATTTCAGTTAATAGAGAAACCTTTGGGCATGGACGATCTGAGCTATCTGAGCAATGATAGAGAGCTGCTACAGCTGGATCCCATGCAGCGCAAAACATTTCAGCTCTTTCTGCTGATGGGGCGCATGTACAACATGAGGTAGTTTTTTTTTTTTTTTTTTTTTTTTACATTAATTAAGTTAACTCTCAATCGACTAACAGCTTGGAGGTGCGCTTTCGCCAGGCATGGGGCCAACTGCAACCCAACGGCAGCTGGTCGGGCGTGATGGGCCACATAATCAGCGGCGAGGCAGACTTTGCAGTCTGCCCCATCCGATTTGTGACCGAAAGGATTCGCTTTATACAGTACTCTCCTGCGCTACATACCCAATTGTAAGTCTCTGTTATGCATATTGCACTGGGCAATCTTATGATTGGTTGGCCTTTCAAAGGAGTCGATGTTGTCATAATGAAATTTCTTGTTGGGCAGTGTAAGACTCAACCGCAATTTCTTTTCCCCCTATGCCGCAGCATCCACTTTCTTTTCCGCCATCCGCGCCGTAACAGCATACGCAACATTTTCTTCGAGCCGCTGAGCACAGAGGTGTGGTGGTGCGTCCTGGTGCTAATGGTGGGCAGCGCGTTATTGCTGGTGCTGCACATACGGCAGGAGCAACGAGTGCATCCAGCGGGAAAGGCAGTCGAACAGCCTGTTTCCTTTGCATGGTTCACAATACTGGAGACGTACTTTCAGCAGGGCCCCGCAACGGATCAGTTCCAGCTGCCATCGACTCGGCTGCTGATTAGCGCCAGTTGTATCTTCAGTTTCATCCTAATGCAGTTCTATGGCGCTTTCATTGTGGGCTCCTTGTTGTCGGACATTCCACGCAACATTGTCAATCTGCAGGCGCTGTATGAGAGCGACCTGGAGATTGGCATGGAGGATATTTCCTATAACTTTGAACTGTTTACCAACACTACCAATCAGCTTGTGCGCGATGTCTATAGCCAGCGTATCTGCCGCAATCGTCCGCCCAATATCCTCACCATTGAGGAGGGTGCGCTGCGTATCAAGCGCGGCGGCTTTGCTTTCCATACGGCCATCGATCGTCTGTATCGCCTGCTCAACGAGCTGCTCGACGAGCGTCTATTCTGCGAGCTGCAGGAAATCATGTTCAGCCCACCTTATCTGGGTGCATCCATTATGCCGAAGAGCTCCCCTTGGCGCGAACATATTAACCATGCCATTCTCTACATGGGTGAGACAGGTCTGATTGCCTACAACGACCGAATCTGGACTGTGCCAAAGCCTGACTGTACGCT
This sequence comes from Drosophila buzzatii, assembly GCA_035045845.1. NCBI lineage: Eukaryota > Metazoa > Arthropoda > Insecta > Diptera > Drosophilidae > Drosophila > Drosophila buzzatii. Next base: position 65,537 of record JAWNOS010000224.1, read on the forward strand.
CTTCAAGGACGCCGAGGTGGAGGTAGACCTCAAGCACTTTGCGCCCGCTCTTTTCACCCTAGTCCTGGCCATGTTGGTCAGCGCGGCGGTCTTTCTGCTTGAGCTGCTCTTCGGCTATCTCAAGGCACGGAAAATGAAACAAGCTAGTCAGAAAGTGGCGAAGGTCATGCCTTTGCACCTTTAATGTTATAGTAATAAAAAATAAGCTTTAATGTTGGCTGACAATGGAAGCAGAGCAAAATTAAAAATTCCATTAGGTTGCAAACACTTGCAAGGAGCCCGGCAGCTGCCCAGCTGAAGCTATCTACATCTAAGCGCACTTTTAATTCTGACTTAATTATCAAATGCTCCGAACAGCCAACTAGCTGCAGCAAATGGCAGTAAGTTTTTATTAGCCGACAAGCTTTTTATTAAATATGAGTGCTAACTGAAGAGGAGTCAACGGCGAATACGCTGACTAGAAGTAGAAAACTCATTATTCTCAAAGCTTTCAATCATAAATTACGGACATTACAGAGCAATATATAATATTTAAATTATTATAATTTGATGAGTATTTAATAAATACTTTTATTAATGCTGTAGACTAATAATTTCTCCATTCCATCTCTCTATATCTGTCTCTTCATTTCCATCCATTTAATTTAGCCCCTTTTTTGGATTAATCAGAGATATTGTTCAATTAAAATGCAATTGACGATTGTCGCGTAATCTGACCTTATAAAACTGAATGGTTATAACTACAGCTAGCAGTGCGTTGCTAGCGGCTGCCATAACCTTCAATTAAATTGTCATAATGTGTGACAGACGGCGGCGAGCACATTGTGGCATACTGCATATTGCATTTGCTACGCATTCGAGTCGCGACTAACTGTAATTGAGGCTCATTATAGCCGACAGCCACCAATAAAAGAGCGCCGTCTTGGCTGCGAATGCGTTCTAATGCAATTTGTGCATATCATATCTGGAGCATGCAGCATACTGCCTTGGATTGGGCCCCAAGGTAATCAGGTTGAGACAGCTCATTAGAAATGTTGATATATTACAGATATAAGATATATTACAAATCAAAATATAATTACAGATAACCCTTACGTAATCATATTAAAGCCTTGCACCCTTTAAAACTGACAATCAAAGTATAATGATTTCATTGAAATGTACATCATGGAATAAGAGATACGCGTGGTAAAACTCATGAAATACATATTTCTTATTATACTGTATTATTTTATTTTATTTTATTCTATTATAGGCTATATACTTTATTTTGCCAAAGTACACATATGTATGTATATAATATAGAATTATGTGCGTATAGAGTAGATAGAGCGATGTTGAGCGGATCTTCTAGGTCGTGCATCCTCTCCTACTTTCTGTTACTTCTAAATAGTGGCTATAGAACGTCTTGCATATTAAAATATAAATATGATTATTTAAATAATATACATCTATATGATACATATGATTCTTAGCAGTTAAGTATTGCAAAATAAACCATTTCTCTGGTCTTGGCATGCTCATTGAATTGATCTAATATAACGTCATAATATAATAAATGAATTTCCATTTCATAAGTTATCCAAAGGCTGTTTCTCTCTATATAAACATTAAAATCTTTGCTGTATCTAATTGCCGTCTTTTAATTCGCTCAGCCTTAAATAGTAATTTATCAGAATCGATTTTGTGATGAGCCAACGAATTGATGGCTCTGATGATTGAAATACACAGACAACTAATAACATTAGCCATGTATTCCATTTTGAGCTCCTCTTTGCTATTCCATTGTATCGCACTCTATATATATGTATACATATATATTCAGTTGTCTTCATGCTTCTTTTTGCTACACACGTCAAATTATGTAAATTTACAACATGATTAAGTTCATCTCTGGGCCTGGTCCTAGGCCTGTGTTTGTTTTGCAATTCAAATGAATTTGATGCTGCTCTTCAAGCGTCCTTTTCAGACCCCTCAACACCCGAATGTTGTCGCTCTGTGTCTGTGTGTAGGCATTTAACTATCTATTTGGCTCTGGCTCTGTTTTATGCCTGACGAAAGCAACTGCTGGCCTGCTTCTGGCCCCTCGCTTGTTATATAAATTCGTAGCATTTGTTCTCGTTGCCAAAGTATCAATTGTTGGGCATTTATTTATGCCTGGCCCTTGCTGTTACTCTTGTTGTCGATGATGTTATTGTGCTCTGTCTGCATTTGGCCTGTGCATGTAGTTTATAGCTTATGCTTATAGTTTGGCCGTCGTTTAGCTCGATGCTGAATGAATTTATATTGTTTTTGAAGTGTTTAAACGGCTGCGTCCGGGCAACGATGCGTATGCGTAATACTATTTTAAGCACATTTAATTTGATGGGCCAACAATATGGCCTATCCTATTCCAATATCAATTTAGATTTAGGCATACTATACGATGCTTTCGTTATCGACCTTGAAGAATTCCGATTGTTCATGCTCTGAAATAATTTCTTTAATTGATATACATTCATTCATTTAATTGTATTGCATTATGCATTTCAAATATTTGGCATTGTAAAACTTGATATTTGTTTGTGGATTTAGTTGCACGCAATTTTCATTTATTTACGCAATCAAACACTGCAAATCAAAGTTAATTGTCGAAATGCATTCAAGTGTGCATTAATAAAACGAAGGCAGAAAAGAAATGTGTGCGATAAAAACAATCTGCAATATTTTCTCAATTTACGCTGTCTCCGTTTGCTAGAGTCCCAGTCCAGTCCTGCTGCTGCCCAGCTCTGCCTTGCCATTTACCGTCCACTCCGATTTGTGAGTGGAAAAAGTTGAGCAACTTTTGCGCTACATTTACGCGGCTTCCCTTACTATTCCTGTGAACCTCTCCTTAGTCCCTTCTGTCTTTTTATCTATATTTTTCTGGTAGCCTTCTTGTCTGCTGGTCCTGTTGCCTTTGGGGCTGTGCTTTGGTTGTAGCTCGCTTGTGTTATGTGCTTATTATAAAATAATTAAGTCCTTTAGGAAATTATAGTTCTTGTTGCCTTTACTTTTGCTCTTGCACTTTCTCTCCAATTCGCTTCCTTTTCTCACACAGTCTGTGTGCCATTACTGCAGTTGTTGTTGTTGTTGTTGTTGCTTTTGACTTCATGTCTCGCTTCACACTGTGATTTCTACGATTTCATATCTTCAAAAAAATTTTTTTTCTTTTTTGCAAGCAGAGAATATAATGTTCAACGTCACAATGTGCTCGATTCACATTATTCTTTATAAAGGATTGCATTAAACATCGGGCAAATATTTAGTTTTAGTTGAGCTAATCAAAATTTAAAAGTCTATGTAGCCTTAAACACATATTTGAAATTGAATAAAATGATATAAAAGCCTGTAACCGAATTAAATCAATAAGTTGTTCAGCCAACACGCCCCAGAATTTATTCCCGCCACATGAAACAGTGTTCAATATCTCTGTTTCTGTATTTGTGTTTATCTGCTGCTCTTGGCATTTGAGTAATTTATTGTATATCTAATTAATTTGTGCTGTCTACGTAGCTTTTGTTAATTCTCTCTGCTGTCTGTGTCGGTCTGGGCATGGACTACAATTCATGGTCATATCTTTATTAAAGTCGAACCCTAAATCAGTTGACGGTGCTCATGCATTCAGTGCTGCTATAACTGTATCTGTATCTGTATCTGAATCTGAATGTTCGTTGGAGTCACTGGCAGACAGGCAAATGCATAGGCCAAATGATCTATAGAATGTGTTGCTTCACTCAAATTTATGTATGGCCAGCTAAAAATGCACTTTAACAATTCAGACTCGGTCCAGGGACCATATACGTATTTGCCATGCCAAGAGATATGACAAGTGCTGGTCAACTATAAGCAGAATGTGGCGCGGCAGCCACGGCCACAGCCACAGCAACAGCAACAGCAACTGCCGCTCCAAAGGGACACTTGATAAATGCCCCCATGATACATGAACATCAACAGCTATAAAAGCAACAACAACAAGTGCAGTGAGCAGAAAAAACAGGGCTTGGCTGGGGCATATGAAGTGTGAGGTACATAAGCAGGCGGTTAGCCTGGAGTCCACTTCTGATGGTTGCTGCTACCGCTTGAAACACATGTCCACTTGAAGTGTGAACAGCGCTATTTTAGAGCTAGCTCATATAACGCTATTCGGCTTCAATGGGTTGAATTGAGAGCCAAAGACTGGGAGCTTATAACAGGATAATTAAACTTTTTTGCGTGGAATTTAGTTCAAAAATGAAATATTCAAAACATTTGAATAGGTTTATAACTTTTATTCATTATTTGGAAAAAAACGATTGCATAATTTTGTAATTCACATCATATTTCATTGCATACTTTTCGGCTGAGATATTAAATTACTTCTGCAACATGCATCACATATTTAGCTGTTGTTTGTTAGTTCAGCTGTAAGCACTTGTATACGTCAATTTTGATTAGAATACATTTTTCTCACACCTCAATGGATTCAATTACCAACTCGAAAAATTGCTCAAACTATTGCATGAAGCAATATTTCCAATGAATGCAATATTCTCTCAGGTCAATGCAAGTCGATCCAGCATAAATATTTGCATTAGTCTACTCTTAGGCATATTAGAACTGGCATGCTGTGGCTTTAGATAATGTATACACAGTCCGCATCACTTGCAGCGCTTATCGCTTGGCAATTATCAAATTATCCAGGGCACACAAGCCAGCGCGTTTAAACTTGGCATGAGCAAACAAGCCTGGCAAATGGAATTAGCATGCAAACTAATTCAATCTTTGCATTGATTGGGCCATTGACTGCGCCCGCTCCACGCTCCACGCTTGCATAGCACTCATTCTCGGGTCGCTTTTAGTCAATCCGGCTGATAGTTGACTGCCAGGTGTGTGCATTTACCTGCAAGGAATTGCAGCACTCAAGCAAATTGTTTGCACAGCACTAGCAACTACAACCACAACAACAAGCGGTAAACAAAAGCGCAGCGCGTTGGCCCTCGAACGTGACAAGGATAATCAGCGCTACCCGCCGGCAGCAGCTGCTGCTGCTGCTCTTAGTGCTGACCTGTTAACTGAATTGAAAGCATACAAGCCGCGACTCACGTCCAAAATCACATTGACCAACAAAAACGAGCCGCCAATGTTGCACATCACTTGGCCAAGTTAATGAAACGTAACGTGAAATGCATCTAGGCCTCCGGCATAAGAGCTACAAATTAATTCCGCACTCGCAACTGCTCGTTCACTGCGAGGCCAAACAGCAATCAATTGTGGGTCCAAAAATGAGCCCGACAAAATCGTTAATCAAATTAAAATTTATTTACCATTTGGCCGAAAGCAGCGCAACTAACAAATTTACCATTCGCCTTCCCCTTCCCCTTCCCCATCGACGCACAAAACTAAACTAACAACATGTGTGGAGTGGCATAAAGCAATGCCAGAGATGAGCCCGTGACACGCCAACTTTCATATAGTGTATATAGGAATTATCGCCTTGAATATCATGCAACAAAATTCGCATTGTCTATTTATAGAATTTTTCAAAATAGCAGAAAGCACGATGTCAACTCTAGCTGGAACTCTGGATATTGCATCCATATTTGTAACTGTATCTCTACTTGTATCTATGTGGCCATGTTGCTGCAAATGTATGTATGTGTGTGGGGGGCCGTCTGCATGTGGTGTGCATAATTTGAAAGCTTAGTTTTTGGTCTTTTCGGTTTCGGCTTTGGTTCAGCCTTTGCGTTTGGGTGACGTTCGGGGTTTGTTCTTTGGACGCTTTTCGTTTGTTTGCGTCCAGTTAGCGCATAAATTTCCATGACAATTGCCTGTTGTTCGACGTGCACTGTGAATGACATTGTTGTTGCAGCTATTGTTTTATTGCTGTTGACATTTTGCCATTTTAATTAGGCAGCATCCTGTCAGCTGCAGCTGTCCGTCTGACAACCATTTGCTTTGATTATGAACATTCGAGCTTTGATTTAAGGTAAATGCTGAGTGTACGTTCACACCGACCACGTTCAGCTATTTTAGATTCATTTTGTTGTCATTATAATCATATATAACTAACAAAATTTAATGTATGTATTCTCTACAGTTTTTGCATTATTTTAAAACTCTATTTAAAAATGTAAAAAGAAACTTTTTAGGTAAACCTGCAGCTGCTGTCAATAAAACCAAATAAATTAAATATGCCACATACCACTAGAGTCCGTTTCCGTTAATGCTCCGCACACACACACACACACGCACACATAAACACACTCATATGTACCTGACATTTGTGTGCATATTTTACTTGCTAATTTCGAAAACCTTTTTATTTGCAACAACAAACTTTTGCATCCGCCAAAGCACACACTCACACACATAACATATGAGCACACATACACAAGCTCACGTACGCTAAAAATATTTGTCAAAGCCCGTGCAAACACTAATGCAAACACACCTCACACACACACACACACACGCTGAACAGACGACCGAGCCATCGTTTCCGTTTCCGCCTTTTTTTCAGCACACGTGCGTGTCTGCGGCTCTTGGCATGCGCGTATATGTGGCTGTGGGCGTATGCGTGAGGTTCGCCTGTTGACAATTTTGCGGTAAAATGCAGTCAGCTTCACGGCAAGTTTAATAAATTACAACAACTGTGTCCGAAAACTACAATAACAAGTTGAAAAATTGCAGTCGGTTGAGAGCGACCGCATGATGCTGGTTCATTGTAAATTGAGTTGAAATCTTTGAAATATCAATGCGTTTGAGGATAAAAATAAATTAAATATTTTAAAATATAACCATATTAATTTTTGTTTTTAGTTGTAGCATTCAATAATATGTATTTGCATTTCTTCCCATTGATTGTGAAATATATGTATGGGCACGGTGGCCAAGGCGGAAATTTCTTTGACTGACCCGAACATTCTCCTTTTACTCCGTGAACGAGTAGAAAAATAAGAACTCGTCTAGAGTTTCTTTCCCTTAACTTTCTGTTTATCTCAAGCAATAAAAAGGGGCCACAGTGCCTATAAAAAGGAAACTGTTGTCTGCTCTTATATGTTGAGTATATCAAAAAAAAATATTAAACTTAGTAAATTACAATTATATTTATTTATATATAAGTATGTCAAAGTCATCTTTAATGATGCTCCGAATTGGGAGTAAATTTGTTTTTAGATAATTAATTCAAATATATTTTCAATAAAATAAATCTAACCTAATCCTAGTTAAATACGATTTTTCATTTTAATAAATATATATACATTTAATAATAGACACAAATATACATACATTATATTTATTATTAACATTAGATTTATCATTATTATCCATTTGAAACATATATATTTATAAATATTTATAAATGCATTTAAAAAAACTATTTTCACATATCCTGCTCACCATTCTGTATATTATTTACACAGTACTTAATATTTCAGGTCCAGCATTGCGTGCATGTCCGACAATATGCTCTGCTTTCTAAATACCTAATTAGTTCATGTAATTCAGTTTAATTCAGCTGCAGCTTCGTGTGCGCACGTGCCACTTGCAACTCGGCTTGGACTTGGACCAAATGGACAAAGCTACGTGCGCTCAACCCTTTCATATGTTAATTACATTTGTATGGATAATTTCTTTAAGCTGCTTGTCAAGTCGTTGCAAACGTGAGCTAGCTCTGCAATTATTTTTTTTTATTTATTTTTTAAATGTAGGAAAGAGTGCAAAAAAAATAGAACACTATTCGCTTTTAATTACAAGTTCAAAATACAAGATAGTTGGGGGCAACTTAAAGCCACAAAAGCCAGCACAAACTTAGTGCTTTACTTCAATTTAAGCGTAGCTTGAACATAATTAAAAAGTGTTGTAGACAGCCAGCAGCAAAGACGCATGTGGTAGAAACGCAAAGCCAGCTGCAACAGTCATATGCAACACTGGGGCAACAGAAGCGGCCCAAAGAAGCGGAAACTAAGTCAACAACTTTCCATTTTGTCAATGGCTGCTGCTGTTGCTGCTTGGCTGCGTTGTTTGGCATAGCTGGGCTCCTCCACGTTTCCATTCCTCCTCCTTCTTTCATCTTGGCTCTGTAAATGACACTCACTCTGCATATGAAACTAGAAATAATTTTTCAATTCACAAATGAAACTTTTCACACACATAGACACACACACATACATGTTGCTGCAGATCTGAGAGAAACTTTAAAGTTTGCAAGCGCAGCTCCCCCAAAGGCCAGCGGTAAACCAGAAGGGGGTTGGGGAGCTGGTGGCTTTGTTGCTGCCCAGTTCAGTTGCAATCGTCATTTGCAATGTACTCTCTCTCATTCTCTCTCTCTCTCTCTCTCTCTCTCTGCTCTGCTGTGTATTTCTTGGTGTTTCTCACCACTGTTGGGCTGCCTTTCCTTTTTGACGCCGCAAACTCCAGAAGGAAATTACAAACCGAAAGTAAACGCCAAGAGCGAAGCCCATGCCCAGACCAAGTGCCGCCTCAGCCAGACCAGTTTTCACTGGGTAGTTGTTGAGTGTCAGTATCATATCCTGTGCCAAAAGTGCACACCAGCACCCACTCCCCCTCCTCACACAGCACCCTCCTGTGGCCCGACAACGAGTGCTGCTGCACATTACAAATGAATAATTTATGCGCGCGTTCAACTACAGATGGATGGAGTTGAGGCAGCAACCAGCCACTCACAGGACCGGCGAGCAGTACGAAGCTGGGATAGGAGGAGGGGCGGCTAACAACGTAGTCCTGGTCAACGCCAAATGAGTTGTGGCAGCGTCTCGCTGGTGCCGTAAAAGCCAATGCCAGGCAGCCGGATAGCTGTTGCTCCGTCCGCATAAACTAAAATTTCGAGGTTCTTCCTTTGCTGCCCTGCTACGTGCTGCAGCTGAATGCGGCTCTGGAGGGGGTTGAAAATTATCTGCTTGCCACCGAAAAGTAGACGGAAGAAAGCATCAGCTCCAAAGTTATTAGAGCAAAATTTTGGCCATTGCCTAAGTAATGGCCAAGTGCATATCTCTCAGCACATATTGAGTTATGACTTAATTGGATAAGAGCCAGCTATATATATATATATATCTGTATATATTATATATACATCTATATATGTAGCTCGCACCCAGTCAACCGCAAACTTTGGCTAAAAGTTTTGAAGACCTTCCTTTTTGGTAGTAGCCGCAGAATTTTGTTGTGGATTCCATTCGGGCTATTTCTGCCGTTGACTAGGTGAAGAAGTTGACAGTTTTTGGCGAGTTTCAAATTTTCGCGGCGAGTTGTAATTTTAATTGTGTAATGATTGACATTTTATATTTATATATATATTTTTTTGTATTTAATATTTTTAGTGCTAAGAAAATTCAAACAATTTTTGCAATTAATTAATTATACATATAATAGCTCCAAGTCTAAGTTTCACAAGAAAAAAATTTGAATCTAATCCTTAGAAACGTAAAACTCAGTCGATTTGTTACAAAGTGTGCTGCTGTTGACACAGTTCTGCTGGAAGCAACAACAACATCAACAGCAACAGCAATACAAAGGAATGGTAACAACGACAAACTGACAATACAATTTGTGCTCATTTCTCAGTGTGTACTGTTTGAGTCTGTCTGTCAGCTTTTGTCAATCTATATAACATATACGCCCCTTTGGCGAAATGCCGCTTTTATTTGTCGCTTGCCGTTCCGTGAATCACAGCAGTGTATATTGTTGTTGTCAATTTACAAACAATTCCATTGTCACTCTATGCACTCTATGCAGCAAGCCCTGTACAGCTCCCCCTTGGTTCTATGTGTAACAACATCAAACGTTGCCTTTGCAGTGCTTCAAACATTTTAATTTTTAATACAACACTCGCAACTCCTAACTCCAAACACCCAACTCGTATCTCTTAGCCCAATACCCATTTGAAAATCTAAGCACACTTTCAATGGCTGCGCTTTCGATTTAAATCAATTTAAAATATTTAAGTGCAATTAGAGCTAGAGTCCCAAATTGATATAGACATTAACATTCCAGATTGTAATAATACTATCCAGAAGTGTAAAATATATTTAATCTCTACAAAATGAGATACATTTTTTAATTATTTAACGTGTAGGTATATATATAATGTCTATTATAATATTATTATTATAACATATTATATAATATACCTGTTATCTAGAATTCCACAGACACAATATACAAAAAAAAAAAAAAATAAATAAATAAATAAATATATATAAATTCAAATTGTCACTAAAAGAAACTTTGTTCTCCGATGGAAACTTAACACACTCAAATAAAATGTCGGAACTCTGAAATCTGATCATATGGTTTTAAAAATTGGAACTGTGTTTCTCTCTATATGCCAGGCATATTTTTCTTGTTTTTTCATCCTTTCATTCAATTAAAAAGGGTTGCCTTTAATTTGAATTCAAATCGGAAACCCAGCTTTTGTAATCAATGGGTAGGCAACGAGTGTGCATTGAAACATTCAAGTGCGAAACGCTCGCTTTGAACAATTTTCTAACAAAGCTAGTAAAACGAAACAGTAAAAAAAAGAAACAGAACGAAAAAAAAAATCAAATTGAAAAACTATGAATTTAAAATGAATTGGGAGAGTGTCCAGTCGAGTGCATAAATGTTTTGACGGCTTTGATCGGCTCAGCTTTTAAATTTGGCAGACAATATAATAATAACCAAGCCGAAAACTTTTATAAATCTAACGAATTGATATATGCGAGGTAGAACTGATATATAAATTACTTGCATACATATACGTATTAATTAATGCATAAATAGGTGTAGGTAGTTATATTTCATACAAAATCATCAACCATAACGAACCATATTGGCTGTCAATTATTGTTCATATCATTCATGAAATGCGTCTACGCCCCATAATTAATTAATATTAATATAAATTCAATAAAAAAACTATACAGTTGTGTCTCGATAATTCGAAATGGCATCGGAACAGAATTTTTTACGAATTTCGGAGATTTTCGATTCACTACGAATTCCATTTAACGCGATTTAAAAAATCAAAATGCGAATTGAAGGGGTTTTTATATCTCATATCTTTTCAACAATTTAAACTCATTAACAAAACCATTATACCCTGATTCCATATTTTTAATGGGCTCAGGTTATAATAAAAATAAATAATATACACATTCATTTCAATATTATGTAATTAAAAACAAAATTTAACATAAACAAAATCATATCAACAAAAAATTAAGATTTAAAGAGCTTGTAATTTTTTATTGTTTCATGTTCTTCATACTTATTTTTTCTATTGCGTTTTCCAAGCTTATTAAATGATCAAATGCATTTTTCGGAATATTATGATTTGAAAAAAAAGCTAATTAAAGATGAAATAGAACAACAAATATAATTTAAAATACAGTTGACTCGACATTTGGCTCCTATTAACTTGAGTTAACCCTTTGAATTCGTAAATAATTAGGACCCTAATACCTCTTATATTGAATTGTGTTTCAGAGAGTGTTTCCATCCATATTAATTTTTTTTATTAGTCAGAACTTAAAACAGTTTTGCTGCCTTTACATCGAATACTTCTCTGGGCTTCTGTATGTCAAATAAACGTAAGCATAAGATCTTCATAATTGTGCAAAATCAGATGATAATTTAAGCCATTGATATTGAACAAAAGTATTATGCATTCTTTAGCTAGAACACTTTTTACTCAAAATTTATTTCATTTTATTATTTTTAACTCTCGAAATTTAACTTAATAAATGTCAATTATCAAAACATCAACTTTTGCATTTTGTTTTCTGTTTGTATTAATAATCTGCTATTTAAAGTGAGCTCCGAGTAGCAAGCTTTACATTGCTGTCAAAATTTGACTACAAATTTATAGTCTCACGGCTAGCAGGCTCAGCAATGAAAATTTGGTTTTTAACACACTAACAACACTTAATTTTATAAATAATTTTTTTTTAATAGATAATTTTAATATATTTTAATTGTTGTTTTAAACAATTTTAAGCGATTTTTAACCACTCTTAACTTCAAACATACGAACACAAAAACATGTTAAGTATAGTATCCGTTCCAGAGGCAGCCATCGCAAAGCATTTGGAGCCATGGGAGAAAATCAAGTGGAGAGACGATCAACTGCACACCATCTATAATGAATGGGGTTCTTACTTTGCCAAGAATGCAAAGCTAAACCTTGGTACTAAATATTTTGATGCTGCGCTAAAACTATTTCCCCAAAACACGACCTCTCTGCTGAAGAGAAGTCGAGTAAAGCGAGCCAAGGCGTCGCCAATAGAGGCACTCGCTGACGCGATGAAATCGAAGAGTTAAGAATTAAATATTGCAATTATTACATTATATTTATATGTATGTTTGGACAATCACAGCATATTTTGAGCAAAACTACCACCGTGGCTCTTGCCGCGAAGTTGATTTGGAAATTTGTGACGCACTCATCGAATCGAACCAGTTCGAGGAAGCAAAGAGATTTGCCTGCACCAATATTAAAGACCTATCCTATTCGCATGCATTATCTATGGAGAAGCGTATATACGTGGTTAGTAACACAAATGCCAGCATGAAACGGGAATACTCTATTGCCTAATTCACTCTTAGATTAATGGTATTGTAAACGATGTGCTGTCGTATGCAACAGAATCGTGTGTGCATCGACTGATAAAGAGTATGTTGAATGATATAGCAACGCAGCCCCATGAAGAGAAGTCAGACTGCGATGTGCTCAGCATACAAGAAAAAATTGTATGAAAATACATTATTCCTCAGCTGCATTTAATCACAGAAACAAATGTTTGTTTTTTATGCAGCCAAAGGTTTACTCGCCACTGGAGAAGAAGCGGACCGAACGTCGATTTAAAACTTTTAATCAGGCCTATGTGAATAACACGTGGATGGATATAACATTTCTGAAGAATCTACGCGATAATCCAAATCTTTTACTGAAACAAAGTGTTCAATCCACCGAAGTTTTACAAACTCTGACTAATGAGCGATACAACACATTGCGAAACTTTACGGTAATTCTTCATTTAAAATATATTTCTAGTAGCTACAATTCTCATTCATATTTAAACTTAGAAAATGCTGCATGCTCGCCAGCCTATGTACAGCAAACAGTTTCCGAATAGAGAGCTCCATCACAAGCAACAGGAGGAAAGCTTCTTTCGCATACAGAATCAAACGAGGCGAAATATGTTCAAGACTCTGCAACATATACGTGATTTGATCAGAAAAAATGAACTAACTGTAAACCATTATAATATATATATGTATATATATGTAAGTCACACGCTATCCCTTTTAGAAGTTGACGAAATTTGTGAGCGATGTTATGGACTCCTATGTGGCGATCAAAACGAACCGCGTTATGCCTTGGAAATTTGAATTCATTAATGAGGTCTTCAACTACTTGGGTTTGGCCCGCATTAATGAATACAAAATTTCAAATACCTATAAATCGATGGGGCGTTTACATCTGCTAGATCTACTGAGGATTCCACATGAAATGTCCAGTGTGTCCAATATACACAGTTTTAATTTAGGTCAGATCAAAAGAGAGAAGGTCGACGATACGAAGTCGGTGTACAAGTTAGATCAAATTTACAATAGACAAATATTCATATAAAATAGTTATATTTGATTCATATTACAGAAATCGCATGTCTCAGTTCGAAACGCGCTTGCGATTCGCCAAGTATACCATAGAGCGCTGTTACTTGTACCACGAAGCAGCACAGGCGCATCTCAATAATCATTCCTTTGATAAATGCTGCCAGCTGGCCCGCAAATCAATGGTTGGTATGTATAACGCACTTATTAAATCTTCAGATCTCTGTATCATCTCTATCTTCCAGAGGCCGAAAGGGGCCGACACTATGTTTGGGGCGCTTTGAGCGCCCTCCTCGCCTGCAAAGCGCATACAGCATTGGGAAAAGTTGAAAAGCAAAAGCAAATGCTGACTGAAGCCTTTAGATATGCCAAGCATTTGAAGAACATCGATCTCATTCTATTCATTGACATTTGTCTCCGGGTCAACAACGAGGAAATTGAGTTAAAGAATGCTCTTGCCTCCTCCGAGGGCTACGGTAGACGACGACTGCGTCGGCTCATGACTAGTCTTGATCCCTCTGATAGTTTTCCACATACAAATTCTAACTCACTTGTACCCGATACTTCCGCAGACGGTTTTAAGGAATGAATTATGTATAGTATATAAATATATGTATATAGGTTTATTTATATATGTATATTTTTATACATATCTATATATATAAATAAACCAATATACATATACATATATACTTAAACATAAGTATAAACATGTATATATAAATAATAATAAATAAATATATAAAATAATAATAAAATAATATATACACATACATATGTAAAATAAAATTTTCTATCGCAGCTGCCATTGGAGTATGTCTAAAAGTTTGCAGCTTGCGGAAAACTTAGTGAGGTTTTTCAATTTTTCAATTTTCCTTTCTATATGTGGTGCTTAGGCAAAAGTTTTGTTAAAGCACAAATGCCGCAAAACACACGAAATAGAAAACATTAATGCGTCTTGGACATTCAATCACTGCAAGTGCTGCAGCAACAACTTTTCTTACAACTTTCCACTTTACTCTTATTCATAAACATTAAATATTTCTTCCAAGAAGCCGGCAACACTTTCTAAATTGTAGCTCTGGGTTTTATTATTTTCTTATTAAACACGTCATTTTCTGTTGCAGGCGATTTCATGTCTATAAATTTATAGCTTGCCAAGACTCTAAGTGACATCGATTGAAATATGTTAATTTTGTGTAAGTATAAATAAGTAGATAAATAAATATAATCGAGTATATAAAATAAATAAATATCGAACGTATGTTAATAATAGATATTTTGAATTACACATCGACTGCAGTTGTTAGATACCCTCTTCACGTATCTTGCAGGGTAGTTAAACTTCGTCAATGTTTAAGTTTAACAGCTGAGAACTTGTTAGGGCAAACTTTTCGCACGCGGCATCTGCGCTGGGCGACGCATGGGCGGGGCTGGGGAGGCGTGGTGAACGTAAATCAGGATTTCTTCAGCTGTTCACGCCCACTGCGGGCGGAAGTACCGCTAGCATTGCACAAAAGACGCAAATAAATGAAGCCATTTGTTGTGCTCTGCGCTGATTTTTGATGCAAAGGCTGCCGCTCGAGTCGTAGCCAGTCGCAGCAGGTCACAGCAAAGTTTCCTGCCACCTGCCATTGAAAATTGTTAACAATTTCCATTAGTTGCTTGTCATTTAAATTCCGCATGTATTTTTAAAATTCAGCACGCCAAGTCAGTCCCCTATAGCACCTCCTGCTAAATGCGATCTCCTTTTTCACTCGGCTATGAAGCCCGTATGCTTCAAGCTAGTTTCTGCTGCAGGTGTTGTCCAACTTTGTTCGCAGTCAAGTCGAGAGTTTCGTGGGCCATACAAATGATGTACATGCAACGGAAGTGGATAATTTAGCAGCGGAAATCATTTGTCGCCCTTTTTGTCAGCCATAAGTCCAACACAATTTTTCGTTCTTTAATTTATGACTTGACCATAATTAATTGAAGCACAGCTAAGAAATTTATTAGAATTTCGGATGTTAAAGAGAAACAATCCTTATACTTGATGACAAGGAATTTTCTAAATCTCTGTAAACTGAACTCCGAAGATGCAGTTATAAAGCCAGTTTAGTTTAGTTTAAATAAAAATGAATAGCATAGTATTATAGTTACAGCTTTTAGATACTAAGACCACAGTCTCTACTTTTTCCACTCTACTGTTTATGTTACGATTAAACGTCATTAAAATTAAGGACAAAATATATTTAATTTTCTGCATTATATTGAAAATAAGTAAACAAAAATTGTCCTAATACAAATTCAGTTAATAATTTAGCAAACTATTTTAAAGCAATGCAACTAATGCTGTTTCATTTGTAAGTTTAGTTACCATTTTAAGAGTGTACTGCGGATTTAATTTTTTCTGTCCAAGTACACTTGAAGAAATCGGCTTTAAGCTGTTTCAAATTACCGCAAATTGCGCTCAATGGAGTTGCTGAAGCGGATTCAGAAATGTCTTGAAGCTGCTGCTTTGTGCTTTTCCCCTGCAAAATTGCACAAAGCCCAATATGAACAAAAAGAATGCTCGTTATGTGGAAGGGACTGTGAAAGAGGGTAGGGGGCGTTGGGTTGGGATTGTCAGGGTAAAACAAAGCCAATTGGCAGCAGGCAGCTAACAAACTGCAACTCAACTTTGTAGACAGACCGGAGGCATTTGCTGTTACTGCCATTATTGTTGCTGCTGTTGCTGTTGTTGACGACGTCAATGCCGACGCATGCCATAAAAATGCAACAGCAGAAAATTTGCTGCTTGCAGGCAATTAAAAGCGCAGCAAAGCAAATAAATAGCCACGCCCCTGATCTAGTAAGGCCCACAGCTATTGTGGACTTTAACTAAACGAATGTCGTTCGGCCCCTTTGGACCAAACGCCTCGTCCGCCGCACAACGCTTAGCTTTATATAGTTACCAAGTCGACGTAGTAGCTGACTAATTAGTCATAAAATTACATGACGCAGGACGTCCAACAGCCCGACAACGATAACATGACAGAAAGAGAGAGTCCCACAAAGGCCCAACAAACAGTAGTCGCAGGCGAGCAGCCGAGCAGCTGAGTCGGGCAAAGTCAAAGTGCAAAGTGCCACCGGAAGCAGTTGGCGCTGGCGGAAATGCGTGCCTGTGTCCCAGCAATTGGGCTGCCCGATTGGGTGGCTACCCACCAGTGGTTGCCTGACCCGCTTAAGAGGTGGATGGCCAAGAGACGGCGGGCCGTAAACTGAAGCTGGTGTGTCACTAATTGCTGATTTCCCCCTGTTGGCAGCCGCTACTGCCGCAGGAACTAGGTATGGACCACATGCAGCACACATGCAGTTTCAATATAAAAATAAAAGCTGTAAAGCCCTAAACGTGTGAGGCATTAAAGCATATTAAATGTGTGAAACTCTGAGAATAAGACTAGTCTGTAATAAAAAACTCCGCCTATTCACAATTTTTCATTGAAGTTTGTAGAGTGAATAATTAATAAGAATGCATGAATGCGGGACTAGATTATGAGAGTAAATTGATCTTGTACTAAATTAAGCGATTTCATATATTTAATAACAATATATATATAAAGTATGCATTTAGTATTTTGATTAAAATATCTTACTGAAAAGTTTTATTGTTTTTATAAGGCTTGATAAGATGTAGACGCTCGTAAATTAGTCCCTCATATCGGCTGGTTACTTATAAGCATCAAGTTCTATTTGGCATTTTAAGCTATAAGACTATTTAAACTATTCCAAAAGCACCCAATTTATTTGGTTTTATATTTTTCAAATTGGAGTTTATTTTAAACATTCAATTAACTAATTTTATCTTTTAAATCAAAGATCATAGTTATGAATTGATTCTGAATTTTTATACTATTTGCATGAAATAAATAAAAATGAGTTTTCAAATCAAATTGATTCTATTTTTGCTACCATTTCGTATGCCTATCCCTGTTTTATATTGTACGGCCTTAGATCAAGCTCATTATAGGGAAACACGATTCAACATTTTGCACGCGTCCATCTCGGACTGGTTTTATTTATTTTAAAAGTCGAACAGGAACTGCAATGGGCTGCAGAACTAAAAGAGATAAGAATGGGAATTGAGAGAGAGAGAGAGAGAGAGAGACAGAGAGTAAAAGAGAGACAGAGAGAATGAGATTGGGAATAAGGGTAGAGTTGGTGTTACGGCCGCACATTTGCCACATCACTTATTAGCTTTATTGCTTTTAACAATTTGAGCTTCCGCTGCTTGGCAGCGCCAACTAAAACGTGTGCTGATTAGTGGCAGGAGTCGTAGCAGGAGCCATGGAGCGGTTGCAATACTCGTTCTGTGGCAACGCCATAAATTTCTGTGGCGCAGGCAGAGCAGAGCGCAATGCAAGCAGGACCAAAGGGCGTAGTAGCCCACGCAAAGAGCGGCGTATGCAACATTTAACATTGCAGACAATTTATAAGGACATTCATGGCACACGGCACAGTCAGAGGCACAAGAAGAGGCAGAGAGAGAGAGAGAAGGAGAGGTGTAGGCGATGGCGACGAATGCGCTGCATTGCGAGGCCAGGCACATGGTTGGCACTTGCCAACCAACCTTTTCCCCTCTACTTCTTCCCTCTCCCATATGCTTTTTTCTCGCATTGTGTTTGGAATTCAACATTTAAGCCACTTATGGCCAAGTTGAACTGGCATTTCAAAGGCTGCGACGGCAACGGCCGCAGGACAATGCAGGTTAGCAAGATTTATGGCAGACATGGAGACAGTTGGAGAGCAAGAGAGAACCAGAGAAAGAGCGAGAGAGAACGAGAGAGCGAGCTAGAAGGGAATGTTGGGAGAGCAACTAGATAGAGTGACGCCTTGACGCGCTTTTATGTGCCGCTTCGGTTGCAGTGGCATGCACATTGTGGCCATGGTGTGACTAATCCTTGCGACTGCGAATGCCCGACAGCGTTTAAAATAAAGCAATAGCAAGTGGCATGTAGCATGCTGCTGTGGCGTGTAATAAATGGCCATATGCCAACTGCTAACTGCAATTATCTGGGCATTAGACGAAGGTAACCATAGTACCAAACGCTCCTTGCACAAATCCAGCCCACCCACTTCGATCAACAAAAGTTTTGTTCACAATCGTCCGCCCTGCCCTAATAGATGAGCACTTCCTGCTCGAAGACAAAGAACACAGACAGACAGACACAGCAGAGCAGCAGCTGGAGCCACTCATTGGGGACAACTACAAATGCTGGCCAAAAAAATGTGCATGCAAATATCATAGCTAGAAGCTACTGCCTAGCCAATTCCGATGGAGCCACAGCAAAGTCTGGCGAGGATTTGCCAGTAAAATGTGCGGAAAATTAGAATCAGAGTGGAACATTCACATTGGGGCGGGGCATATCTGTGCTTGCCATTTAGATAAATTGTATTTATTTTGTCTGACAATTGTATTTTGTTCGGGGCGTTACTCTACACACAAATGGTGTGCAGATGTGCCATAAGTCCAAGTGAACAAGGCTAACAAAAGTTTTCGTAGAACTGGCAAAAATTGTATTTAATGCAAAGAGGCAATTTGCATATAACATCAATTACTCCATATATATTCTTTTAATTAATTTAAGTAAATTAATAAGCTACCAAGAAATTTGTATGTATATGTCAAATGTCTCTATATTAGACCGCCACTAGCACCACCGAAGTCTGTTCAACTCAGTTTCCAAATTATACTCAATGCAGGAAGCTACCTCCACAGGCTTCATGTAGGTTTCTTTAAGTGAAGAAATAAATCAAATGAGTGCGCATGTCGCTGACAGACAACCGCTGCATAAGAGACAACATGGGAAAACCGGCAAGTTACAGTCGAAAAATATAGACAATGCTTATAAATAGCAAAAAGGCAATTCAATGCGTGACTTGACTAGGCAACTCAAGCCAGTACTTGAGAGCAACTTGAACTTTTAATCAGAGACTGACAAAAATTCACCGAAAAGCGAAAAAGCATAACTATTAAAAAGGAAACGTAATAGTGTCGCACACATAAAAACCGTTTGTCGACTGCAAAAAAAAAAAAAAGAAGAGGATGCCAACGAATTTGATAAGCTTTCTGATAAGCGCCAAAGGGCAGACGCCGAGTCGCTTGCTTCACTTCAAAATGGCGTCAGAAAATACATTTTGGAACGAGCAGCGAAAACGTGAGTTGATTAGCAATGGCCCAGCCAGTACCCCTGTCGGTGTGTGTGTGTGTGTGTGTGTGTGTGTGTGTAGGTGTACGCCATTTTGTATCATAGACAACTTTAATGCGTGGTGTCAAAAGATTTCAACAGCTAAAATGAGTTGCCACATTAGGGACTCAGATCCTGATGGCCAATAAAAAGGACGTACATTAAACTCGTATGTTAAACACGTTCCTTTAGCATATGTCATAAACGAGACTTTTTACCTACAAACTCAAGTATTCTACATTTTAAGTTCAGTGCGAAAAAAAAAATAATTTTAGGCTAAAAAATATGTGTGCGAAACAGAGCAAAGCTAAACAACTGATGTAGAAATCATCATAAATTTGTTAGAAATAATAGATCAAATAGAATTATTCTTTTGTACGAAGCTGAAAACAAAAAACCATTGATTAATGATTGGCTAAAATAATTTATAAAAGTCAAGGCTCTGCACGAAACTTATTTTCATAAAATATTATAAAGCTCAATAACTTTAGTTATAACAGAAAAAATAAAACAAATATATAATTAAATAAAAGATACAAAAACCCGGGTATGACAATAAAAAAATGAAATGTTTTTGTGTAGTAGAACAGCATGGTAAGGTATATCCAATATGAATATAAAAATGTAACAAAAAAAAAAAAAAAAAAAAAAAAAAAACTACATATCTAGGATAAAAACATTGCATCTTTTTTTTTATTTATTTATTTTTGATTCTTTATATATTGTTATAATATTCCAAGTAAAATAAAAGCATATTTAAAAAAATGTATTAAAATTAGTTTTCATTCTTCTTTCCAAGAATTTATAGAGAATTAAGTCTTCAATGAAATTACAAAAATTCTCTTCAAATATTCAATGCAAATTTGTAATGGTATTTCAATAAAAACAATATAAAAAAATACTGCAGCTTACACTTTCCCTTAGCAACGGCTGTCAAGAGCGAAACGAGGTCAAGCTGATTGGCAGAAAGGCTAAGGCCAGACAAAAACTATATAAACAAATTGAATGATGTGATCTGGTTATAAAGCTATTTTTGCTTAAGGCAATATCAAAAGTCCAGCTGACGAAATTCACTCAAAATGCCAAACGATAAACCGAAATGGCAAAACCCCAGATGCGGACATTGACAAAGCGCTCAAATATTGGCCCTGTCAACGGGCCAAAGACAACACAGACACACTCATACAAAACAAGGGAAATTAAAAGCATAAATAAAAACGAGGCCAGTCCCAAAAGGCAGCCGAACTCGAGCAGCCAAGTGAGGAATACCCAAAAAGGATAAAAACTTGTTAAAATTATGAGATTCAGAAATGGATATGTACCATAAGTATTGTAATTCATTTGCCAAGACAACGACAATAAAAAGTGAAGAGGAAAAGGCAAAAGCCAAAACGAGAATTAAATGCAGCCAAACTCAAAGATTACAACAATAAGAACAAGACGTGGCCCCAACAAAGTGCACTAAAAATTCAACACTTTTATGTTTGTCTAGGTTGGTGTTGAGAGCTATTTTAGTGCGCACGGGGGTTATAGGGTGGTTAGGGGTGTCCGTTCATTTTTTTTTTGTTTTTGTTTTTGTTTTTGGCCCACCCGGCTCTCAGCTAACGTAGATAAATTGCGTTAGAAAAAGAGTCGGCGTCCCGGGTCCATTCGTATAATTCACTTTTGTCAGACTCATAAAAATTGTTGAGTGACATTTGTTTGTGTTTCCCGTTTTGCCGACTTTGGCCGCTGTTGTTATAGTTCTGATTCTCCTTCTTCTCGCACTGATTCCGTGTCCTTTCCACTACAACACACACAGTAACATTTCGTTTTGTTTTTGCCACTTTGCTTTTGGACTCTTGTATTCTATTTATTTATTTTTTTTTATTTTTGTCCAGCGCTTCGTGTCGCTGTCTGTTTTGTGCCCGCATAAAAGAAAATTAGTGAGTTGCCCCTCTTCACAAAAAGAAGACGAAGGAAATTTACTATAAAGCATTCGTCTCTTAAGGGCTTCCCTACCGATGTTCTTCTTGAAGGTACACAAACTGACAGAGGTTTCCGGTACGAAATACAACAAAATATAAATAATAAAAACAAGTTAACAAAAAGCCAAACACAAATTGCTGCGCATAAATAAAATGGGAAATAATATTTTTATTTTTTACTAGCTTTGTGAATTGCATAATTTTTCTGTGCAGTTGAGCATTTGTCGCATTTGGCATTGAAATGTTTTGGATGCTTGAGGTATTTTTCATAATACTGCAATATAAACGTTAAAGCTTCGAAAATATGTGTGCCAAACATTAAATCACGCATTAGTTTAAATAGAATAGATTCTTAATATAGTTTTTATAGTTTCTGATTTATTTATTTATTTTTTTTTATAATTTATATATATTATTTTTATTTATTTATATGAGATACTTTATTTTGTTAAATTAGTATATAAATATATGTATAAGCAAGATTAGTATAATTATTTAAATTAAAAATGTATTTGCAACGATTTTTATTGATTTTACTCTTAATCATTTCCCATGACAACTGTCAACTGATATTTTTTTTTATGTTTAATAAACTGGGAATTTCTCAAAATTTATATAGTATTTGCTGTTTCTAATTTTTCACATGACTAATTCATCTCAGAATTTGTATTTCTAGGTGCATTTATCTACCCATTGTCTCCTCCGTTCATACAGAATGTATGTTAGACAAAGTCTTTCTACACACATGTATATTGCTGCAATTAAAGTAGCTAGTTAACCATTCAACCCTTAGCTCTCTCTATATTCTGCCCTCTGCACTCTGTACTTTTTCAACTACCCCGCGTGCAATCAATTCACGTGTTACTTGTATTTTTTTAAGTCAACATTGAAAGTTGCTTTGGCATATTGAACTTTTAGCACCTGTGCCCAGCGCATTCCTCTAACGAACCACAAAAACGTGGCGCCGTCTCTCCACCTCTTGGTCCACTGCTCAACTCTCTGTCGAACACACTTCGGAATCACAGCTCGTACGTGCAGAGTTTTAGAGTCGAGTCCGTTCAGTTCAGTTGAATTGTCCAAGCGGATCGTCGAGCAGCCAATGCAACTGCGCTTATTAACAATCCTCTGAGAGAGAATGACTTCATCCTCTGCACATTTCCTGACATTTTCCACATTAATGAAGTGCTGCCCTGCTGTCTGTGTGGATAGCTGTGCATGGGTGCTTGTGAGTGTGGGTGAGGCATCTAGTTGTTGGGAAGTGGTCCAGCGTTGATTACATGAGAAATTCATGCGCAAATTCAAATTTAAAATTGGGAAACAGCGAGCGAAGTAGCAGTAGCTGCGAGTAAAAGTAGCTGGTCAGCTTCCAGCCGAGCTGGTAATTGCTAAACTTGAGTGCTGCGTATCTTTAAGATGCTTTGTGCTGTGCTTTAATGGAGCAGGTGCTCCGTCCACGTCCATTTGTCTGTATCGCTGCCCAGTGCAGTGGAAATGTTTCCGATGCGCTGCATTCAAATATTATCAATTTGGCAACTAACGATTCGGCCCCGACGCTAACTGATTGAATTGTTACAGCGTTTTACGTGTGCCGCATGGCAAATGCGCTGCCTCCCCAACTATTTTTTACTTTTTTATATTGATGCTCGTTTGCTCTGACTGTCGGTTCAGCCAGATATTACAGAATGCCTGTGAGAGCGGGTGAACGAAAAATCAATTCCACAGAAATAAATTGTTGAATTTCTGGTCTATATTGCAAGCGCTTTACAGCATGCACACACACATAAGCACACAAACACACTCACACACGCACAGTGACAGCATTTTGTATGCGCCCCTCTGCCATTTGTGGTCAACCGACCGATTATTAAAAATGTTTTTCATTAAAGAATTCCTAGTTGAATTAACATATTTCAGCAAACCATAAATACTTATTAAATATCTCTCCATATATTTTTGCTCGTAATAAATCACTCTGAACTGCATGTCATTGGAACGTCTCATTAAGCCCCACCCGCGCTAGGGAAACGCGTTAATCTATTTAATTATTTAGTCAAAGGCTCGGGTTATATCGATTGCTCGTATCTCGCCTCCACACATAACGCATAATCGTCTTCCTAATCCATCGTATAATTTATTAAGCAACGTATGGAGGGAGGTCGCATAAAAAATTAATGTGGAAGCCATCAGCAGCCGAGCAAAGCCTGGGCGAAAACAAATAACATTTATTCAATAAATTTATTCGAGACATTTTGATGGTTTAATATGAGGGCAAGAAAGAAAAGAAATAAAGTTAATCAGACGCAATAATTTGTGACTGCACTTTAATTCACAAAAATCGCAGAGAGAAGCAGCATTTCAATTATCTTCAACTGTTATCTGCAACTCTTACATTTAATAAAGAATTGCCGCATTGAGAGGTCTTTCTCCAAATGCCGAGCTTAATCAACTAATGAACACATAAGAGCTTTGAATACAGACAAACCAAGCAAAGTGGTTAAGCAGAAAACGAGCAGCTTCATTATATAACAGCCCCTGCAGTATACGCACATAGCAAGGCCGTGTATGACGAGGCTATGACCACAATGCTGCTAATTGTTCCCGAATGACAACTCAAATTTTGGTATAAATTCTATTGGCACGTGGCTGAAACAAACTGTGGCGCAAAATAGCCGAAAAATGTGTGTTAAATAAGCGCATAAAAGCAATGAAAGTTTTGCCACTTGCCCGCATCGAATGACAGCCTGGGCAGCAGCCCGGTCGCCATTTCATCGGCGCCATTTTGCCAAATCATCATCAACTCAACGCACTTTAATTTAAAGCTCTGCTATTTTAGATGCTCGTGAAACGCTTCTCAAGTTTTGGCACGTTTTGCGTGTTTATTCCGGCATTCATTTCGCCAATATCTAGAACTGAACTTCATTAAAATTGAGCTGCTTTTCGCTGTTATCCCCTGAACCCATTAAATTATGTATTTCGCAAGATATATTGATTGTGTTACAATGCATGTAATAGGCAGAATGGGACGTTGTCTTATATCGTAAAGTAAATATATTCTTGAGCAGCGGGTTCATCAGATGAGTTGGTCTAGCCCAGTCCGTTTCACTTTTAAAGAGAACTATAATATTTTTAACTTATCTCCTCAAATTTTTGAGAAAGACTCCTAAAGCATTCCTGGTATATTTTATGTTTCAGAATTAAAAATTTCTCTTTATATTGTAAAAATATAAGTTCAACACGTAAGGACAAATTTGTCTTGATGTCTTGATGAACACACTTTGTACGTATTTGTGTATATACATGTATGTAGGGATTGTAATGACTGTAATGGAGGGTATCTTCGAGTCGAGACCTTTCCAGTGGAACAATTTTACTTGTTTCAATTGGAATTGTTTTTGCCGCAGGTTGGATTGCGCCACGCTTCACATTCCACGCTATGCATTAACATTTTTATTCAATTTGTATATGACGTTTGTTCAGTGTTTCCATTTCCATTTCCGATATGAGACACAAGAGTCCATTATAGTTGACAGCATTACCAAAACAAATTTATACAAGGCAATGTCAACGTC
Organism: Drosophila buzzatii; assembly: GCA_035045845.1. Lineage (NCBI taxonomy): Eukaryota > Metazoa > Arthropoda > Insecta > Diptera > Drosophilidae > Drosophila > Drosophila buzzatii. The sequence goes on from JAWNOS010000224.1 coordinate 90,899, forward strand.
TCTCCCTCTCTCTCACACACACTCTCTCTGGCTCACTCTCTACTTTTCTCTCGTAGTCTCCTATGCTGTCACGAAAAAGAAACAAATTTTTTGTTTAACAACCACTTATTTAGATTATATTTGCTGATTTCCACTTATATTCCACTTAATATGAGTCGCTGTCTTGTTTCTTGTATCTGCGCAGCGTATCTAACGGCGTATCATATCCCCATTGTTTGCCCGAGTTGCCAGCACTCGAACATGATTGATAATTCAGATGATTCATGCGTGTAATTCAGCTCTGGGATTTGGTCTCTGGTGTCTGGTATCTGGTCCCTGGTCTTTGAGTCTGTAATAACGCACCTAGCCCATGACATTTGTGATAAATTCATGCGTCAAACTGTTTATTGCAACTCACAAGATTGAACTTTGATTTCGGCTTGAGTTCCATTCATACATAGATAGCTAGCTGCATTGAGTGCTCACGTCTGGTAAGAAACTAAAGTATTGTACAACAGTTTCCAGCTCAATTAAATTTACTTGCGTCGTGAAGTAAGCTGTCCCAATGCTCGTCAACAAAGTAAACAACCGCAAACACCATTAAATGGAAGCTAATTAAAATTCAGCACGTTTCTATGTCACTCAGCAACCTACACTCTGCCACTCCCTTTCACCCTTTCGACCAGTCATAACTTGTGCCATAAAACAGCCAAGCCAGCCAGTCGAGTGGATCATCAAAAATACTGCAACACATTTGGCCTATTAATTGTGAGAAGTTCCCTTCACCTTGACTCAGGAAATGGCCATTGGGCGCAGAAACAGTTGCAGAACTAACAATTTGTTACCTTGTGCTCAGCCAGCTCATAGCTGGATGCTTGGGGTCTCCATGAGGCATGCATTTTAATGAAATTTTGCAACATTTGAGCTGCCAATACAATCTAGCTCGTCGACGCCTGAGTTTCACACATCTTATTGCTTAAGTTATCCAATTCAATTATAAATTCAGATTCGGATCGACGTGATGTATAAATCAATTGTTTCATACAAATATTTCGTAATAAAGAAAATGCTTAAAACCCTGAATAAAACATATTGTTTTAAATCTTTTTTAGGTACTCGAGTCAGACACCCACATGTTGCCATGGCTGGTGCAAATAAATAATGAGACTTTGCGGGAAAAACGGAAAATGCTGCACAAAGTGAACAGAATCCACATGCCCAGTAAATTGTTGCGTTGCGTTGAATGCGTCAACTTTGCGCCGGATGCTGTATGGGAAGATACAAAACTTTTGCTCCCCACGGAGGCTGGTTCGAGAGATCCAGGTCGAGGCTGTAAAATGACGAATACGCGACCTCCATTTCGGCGTATGTTGACTGAGCGAGTGTCTGAGGCAGAGGCAAGTCCAAAGTTCAGCCATATTTATGGTAATTAAAATTGATTCGAAAAGTTTAGATTGTCTCTGCGGTTTGGCACCGGTGTGTGAGCTACCAAAAATGTGCACTGCACAGATTTCATCATGTCGCCAGCGATGTTGCCGACTGCTTTCACTACACTCTGTATCTCATGCCCACTCCTTGGCCCCTATGTGAAGCTAAATTTCGGTAACATTATGGCATTGCCACCCAGCATGTGACAAAACTTTCTAATTAAAGTTTTTTGCTGGCAATAACCCAAGCCCACTAACGCACTCATCTCTCCGCACTTCGGCCACCTCTCTCCACTGTCCCCTCTCAAATACAGATGCCAATGCGCTGTCCCACGGTAAATGTCGTGCGCCAGCACCAAAAACTTCTCAAGTTTCCACGTGTGTTTGTTTTTGTGTGCGGCAAAGTTTTCCGGTGTCGACTTTTAGGCGCAATGCGCAATGTTTTGCCCGTGATTCGAAATCATTTGCATTTGAAGTTGAGTTTTAATTAACCTACAGCAAAACTCCTCCCCCCTCCCGCTAGACAATTAGCCAGCCAATATGGCTAATCAATATCTGACAATTGAAAGCAATTTAAAATGAATCAATTGCCAAACAGTTTCTTATTTCATTCGACTGTTTATTAAGCTTATTCATTTTCTATCAAATGACATGCGTGTCTATGAAGGCAGTGCGACATTTACATTATGACTGCTGAAATAAGATGAAATGAGAATGTCGACGTACAGATATGTTTAATGATTTCTTAGAAAAGTCTTTAAAAAATCGATTAATGCAATTCAATATTTATTCCATTTTTATTTTACTGTTATTTTTATTTAATATATTTAATTATCATTGGCAAGTACATACTTTATTTACTGACGAATTACTATTGAGCTGATCAATTGATTTATTATTAAATTAAATATACATTTATATTATTATTTATTAATTTAATTAATAGAAAAATGCTAATAGACACGGGCCGAAATCTTATAGCTAGAAATACGTTTACAAATTTAAATTATAAAATTAAATTTTATAAAAATTAGCTTGATTGGCCAATCTCTTGCACCTCGGCACTGTTGTCATAAAGTTCTTTTGGAATCGTCTTGTTTTGACTTCTTTGAGGTGTGCCTGGTGTAAATGAAATTTCAGCAAACTTTATTTGTGTTTTGACAAAGTTTGAACATTTAAAACTCTATTAGGTTAGTTTCATTAGGTCGGCAATATTTTGTAGTCAAATTGAATTAATTTAAATGCACCCAAGTTGCAAACTGTAAAACTCTAAGAATCCAAAAACTTTCGCTTTGCTGAGAGTGAAGAGAAAAAAAAAAGAAAATGTTTAAAATAGAAGAAAAGATGTCTTATGCAGTTAGTGTTGGCCAGCTCCCCGCAATCCGCTTTCCGCAAGCTCCGACTCTTTTGTGGAACACATTGGTATATCTTTGTCTGGATGCGAATGCAACAAAAACTGCAAACAACTTTCATAATTCATTTCTGCCTGAGTGTAACAATTTTTGCACTTTATGACTTTCGAGTGCGCCCAGCGAGTGGCACGACTTGGGCCCGCAAATCATGCAACATTCTGAGTCGCAGTCAGAGTCGCTCAGCGGGCTGCCTTGCCCCAAAAAGCAAAATGCAAAAAGAAAAGAACTTTAAGTTGGCAACATTTGGGTTACGCTCTTTTTTGTGCTAATTACAAGGAAACTGGCAGCTAAGAGCTCCAGCTGGAGTTGGCCGCAGCTGATGGATGGGGCACTCGAGTTGGCAACAGCCGAAAACGAAAACAAACTTGTGGCCCACAACAACAGCAACGACAAGAACAACAACAACAGCAGCAACAGCAGCAGCAACGGTAAGTGGCAAGCTGTAAACGGCCAAAAAGTCAACGACGAGCCGATGCCAGCCAAAAGCCCAACGCAGTCAAGGCAAAGCAAGGCCAAAAGCGTGACCAGGAAGTTGTAAACGGCTCAGCCAAAACAAAAGCACCGACAACTGAACTTCCCTGCCATAACCCAATGCCCGCTCCCCATTTGCGCCCCTTTCAACAGCTGCGTCTTCAGCAACTCCTGCTCCGTTTCCGACTGCATCTCCGGCCAGTTCGTGAGCAAACAGATTGGCAGGCAAAACGACCTCGCCTACTCAAAATAAAAGGCACTAGGAAGTGCTGCCTCGACTTGTTTACCTGCCAACCACTAGCCCCAACAACAATAACAACTAGCAGCTCCGGTTGCAAAGTAAAACATTCAACGCTGAGCGTTGCACAATGCCAAAGACGTTGCCCCAAACAGGCAGCGAGGCGTGCTCAGAGCGTGCTTTCAGCTGTTGCCTTGAACCCCTGCCAAGCAGTGCCAAGCACTTAATCAGCTACGTAGCTGAACAAAGTTAAGTGACAGAAATTTCTGAGAAATATATGTATAGAAAAATATTCTTATTACTTGAGCAATGTTAGATGAAATATGCATTTAAATAATTTATTGTATTAGTCTCATGTATAAATTCCTAGTACTTTGTTTGGGATTATAAAAATTCATATATAATATTTAAACATTAATAAATAATACATGTAAGCATTAAAGACCTTTCTCTTAATATGCTACATTTATGTCACAGGCTCCACTTTCAATTGTGTTTTCGAGGTATTCCCGTTTGGAGCATTGGAACTCTCGTTGGCGGCTTAAACATTATTTATGTCCCTGTCTCACTGAGCGCACCCTTTGCCGCAGTTCTCCTTTCGATTGGTAGCAAAAAGAATTTTTCGATTTATATGCCACCCCAAAGAATAACATCAATAAGTGTGGAGTACCGTAGTGGCTAACTAGTTGATACCCTGTAGAAAATAGAATAACTATTGAATTAATAGATACTTATGTTTTTATCCATTTCATATAACGTTTACAAGACGAGTGACAAAATAACGTCATTCATTCAGTGTTTTCTGATTGCCTGAAAAAGAAATCACTTGGCTAACTTCATCATACTCCTTGTTCAGGCTATAGGGTATAACAATAACGAAAGAAAGACGAACGAAGACGGTGGTACAGTGCGCAGGAGAGTCATTCAGGTAATACTAGTAACTCATATGGCAGTCCTTCTGGTGGAATCAGGCCAATAGTCCTCACTGAAATGGGCCCACTTGCGAGCTGACATTTCACATACACAGGCACATGCACGCTTTCACAAATAAATATAAATATATACAAATGGGACTTGGAGTTGCGTATAATACACAATTGAAAACAATAACAATGATAACAACAATAGCAACAGCAACAAACAAGCAAATGTTAATCTGAGCTACAACAATTCAATTTCCGTCAATTGAAATACTTAAAGCAGCGCCAGCCCCGAACTTTGGCAAAAATTAAATAAATAATTTGATAAAGGGTTTTACTTCCTCAAAATTAGTTAAATTAACACGCGGAAAATATAATTTGCTATACTAAAAACTCTGAAATTCATGAAGCGAAGTTTAATTATAAAATGTTCACGAAACTATACTAAATAAATCAAAGATTTCCGCCTGCTCGGCTAAAGCAAAATAAATAAATACAATATTTATTAAATTAAGCCATCAATATCATCTGGTATATGTGGAACATAAAAATAATTCTAATTAATTTAAATTTACTATAATTTAAGCTAACTTGTAAAGAGAATATATTTTATATATTATATTTAAATCTTAAACTGCTGTTTACATAAATCTCTTTAGCCTGCAATAATGCATATTTTCATTTGCCAACCTCAAGTAAACTCTATACAAATTCCAAGCTGAATGCATTTAATTTATTTATTTTTTCACAGTTCAATTTCACAGAGGTTTTTCTTAATTTTAAACGGTCAATAATGACTTTATCAAAAGTCTCGAATTGCATTTCAATCGTCATTAAAACGGCCATTAACACCCATTTATTAGTGGATTAAATGCTCAAACATTAAATTTGTCGCTTATCAACTTAAGCTTAATCTTAACAATGTTGTCGAGCAATCACTCTCACGGCTGAAATTCTTCACAGTCCGGTTCAACATTCACCAACAACACTCAACTGAGCTGGCAAAAATGTATATGTCTATTTAATTTATGGACCTTCACGCAGCGAATTGCGGTGTTAAAAATCAGCGTCAAATAATTTGCATACTTTACAAATGTATCAGTGATGTATCTGCTAGGCTAGGCTAGGCAAAGAGATGAATCTGCCCATTTATAGAAAGCACTCAAGTACTAATTTATAGACTCCCTAATTTATATGCAAATGGGGGCGTTCACTTTGCATTAAAGTAGTATATTTTTAAAAATACTATATATATTTAGAAAGTCTATATAGATGTATAAGCTTATTAAGAAAAAGAACCAGTTCGAAAATCAATTAGTTTGTCCGTGAAATCGATCTTAAAATTTGCACCTTTCTGATATCAGGTAGCAAATAGGAAGTTGTCAGCTCTAATTTAGAACCACATAAGAAAAACGACAGCATCCATTTGTTTTAGCAGCAATGGTCTTAAATGTAGGTCCCCCACAATCAGTGGAACCTGCTCTAGATGTTGACACAGATAAAAAAATAAAATAAAAATAAAATAAAAAGAATACAGACAGAAACTGACACTAAAGCAGATGCAGATTGGATGTAATTAATGATAAATATATTGATACATATACATCAAAAGGAACGGATGAACATAGATTTACTTATTGATGCAGATATTTATTCAGACAGGCGTACATATGTGTATATAAATATTTATATGAATGGTTATAAATGAAAGTACACAAAAAGAAACAAAACGAAATGCAAATATAATTACCTTTAGATATTTAAATACAATCTCACTAAATACTGATATGTCAATCAGATAGAGTTGTTCGAGCATTTATAGATGCAGATTCATCTATCACATATCAGCTGTGACCGTGAACCGACAGAGTTCAAATCGTTCAGCGGAGATACATTCTGCAACTGTGACGCGTCGCATACCTTAACAAAAACAAAAGTTGCCTCTGTCCCCTAATTGGCCCCCAACAACAACAACAATGAGAACTACAACCACAACAACTGCAAAACCCGTTACTAAACGTGGCCTAATCCGGTTATTAAACTTTACATTTGTCGGCTGCTGGCTGACGACGCGTCGCCTCTGCTCAGCGTAAATTCTCGCTCTTTAAACGTGCTTCAATTCTTGTTAAAAAGAGATAACATAGTTTTTGTTTTCCTTTCTTTTTTGTTTTGTCTTTTTTTTTTATAAAAACGTGGCGCATGCGCAGCGCATCTTTTAGTCAACTTGAATACTTCAAACACGCCAGCTCGAAATTCGTTAACGAACTATGTCGATACGCATTGTGAGTGTTGAGCCTTTAGAATGCAATACAGAATTTGTGTAACATTTAAATAAAGTGGACTGCAGTTTGAAGTTGCTTAACTATCTACTAGACAAAGCAAAGAAACCTAAAAATTAGTGACTAACAACTGGCATATGAAGGTGTTACATAGTAATCATTTTTGGGTGCTGAAGAGTAATAATGAGTATTTATATTTATATCTAGCATATGCAGAAGAGTAATGAGAGAAATGAAGATGCATAATATAAGTTTTATTCTTATTAAGGACATTAATAAGGTCTGATTGATTTTTATTAAGTTTATTCAATTTTTCAACAATTTATAACCAAAATAAATCAAATTTATGAATTCAGTTGCTAAACCCAGAATTTAAAATTTTAATTTTGAACACTCATTGCAAATTTAAAAATAAAAAAAATAATATAAAATATATATTTGCATAGAAACAGGTGATTTGATTAAAACACAATCTAAAAGTGGATATGTTGCTTCTTAATGAAATGCACAATTCAGTTGTGACGTTGGGCCACTAAAAACGCACGATCCGCTTAAATTAAGCAGAACAAGTTATTTACCCAGGCATCTTGGTAAAAACAAACTATAAGGAAAAATTCCAAATATACATCTGCATTGTTCAATTTGCATAACATGCTAAATCAATTTTATATAAATGCTTAAAAAACGCTAATCAAGTGGAAAAACTATGCAGGAAACCAAAATGGGGCATTCAACTTGTTGGATTCTGCTAAAATGGCCATAGACCGTCGACGTCGATGTCCAGGCAACTGATATTTATTGTTAGCATTAATAAATTTGAAATATGACTTCAGTTCACAAATAATAATAATATAATGTTCTGAAACAGGCTGAAAGATTTGTTGCATAATAATGCAAAACCCGTTGTCGAAAACATACAAAAGCTAATTTGTGTTAATTTTTGGCTAATTTGTTAGGCAATGCCAAACACTATTTGGCATGCAGTTCATTTTAGATATTTCTTTTAAATTATGGTCGCTCAAAGAGCATTCTTGGATTTACGTTCTTATTAAGAGGCATGCCATACAGATTATCACACAATGCAAGGTTACAAGTCCCCTTCACAAGCTGCTAATGTGGAGGTCAGCTGCCCACTCTTCGAGCTTGACTACAAATCTAGAGCATAACCAAATGAGCTGTGCCATAAAAAAGCAGACTGAATAATTTGTGCCCAAAAGCAAGCAAAGTTAATTATATTATGTAAACAAAAATAGGAAGCAACAAAATCGACGAGACGCTAAAAGCCATCGATCATTTCTATCGTATCGTTTGAGTTAAGAGCATTTCCCAACTATTTTACAGTTATTAATCGCAGCTGCCGCATTGATTTGCCACTGCGCCGCTGACGTGGCGCACATAAATCAAGAGGCGCCTAAGGACGTATTGGTGCCATTCAATGATTTATTGCCGCCGCCGCTGGAAGAGTCCACCACGGAGACAGCCACGCCAGCGACAAAGCCAACCAAAAAGTTGTTCCATCAGCAGCAGCCGAAGAAGCAGCAGCAGCAGCAGCAATATCATCAGCAGCAGGTCAGGAACAAGGAGTCAGATAACAGTGCCGTGAATCCACCGGTACTGCAGCTGGCTGTGGACTTGTTGCCACCATTTGCTGATGCTGACAGTGGCAGCAGCAGCACCACCACCACCACCACCACCACCACCACCACCACCACGCGGCAACCACTTGTCAGCATTAAGCCAGCCTCAACTGTCGCGCCACGTGTTGCTCAGGCGGTGCAAGTGCACGCACGTGTGCCCGCCCGCACCAACAGTCTGGGCAGCGAAACTTCCGCCTCCTCCCGCTTCTCACCAGAGCTGATTCGTCAGTATGCCACATACTTTCAATCCACGACGCCTCGTCCGCCCCGTGGACCGCTGCCAACTCTGACACCCTTTCCCCCTTACATTAAGATCTAGCAAATTAATTAAATTAGTTAAGCGCACAGCAACAACAATAACAATAAAATTAAATTAAAACTGCACAAAGACAAGGAAATATATCACATTTTTTCTCCTTTTTTTAAACGTAAACCAGCAATTTCAAGTGGAATTTCTAAATGCCAAACGGACTGGGGTATATACAAATTTATACTGTCTCTTGTACGCTTCAAAAAGTTCTGGGCATAGTTTGCTGCATATCAAAATCCTTTGAAATAAAGAGGATCAATCAGTTTACTGAACAAGGCATTAAACAATGCAAAGACAGATATAAATAAATAAATAATTAGATTAAACAGAGATAGATTTTTATCTATAGAACATTTCTAAGATTATTCAAGGAAATAGATTAATTGATTTATAAAATATCCATAAATAGTGTGGATATCATCTACCAATAATTAATAGGATTAAGCTGAATGATAGATTAACAGATAGATAATGAATAATGATATCATGATAATTATCGTGCTTTGTCAGGCAACTAATTGCATTTTTGATTTCAGACTAGTTCAAAAGCCAGTTTTCAGAATAAAGTTTAATATTGTGATGCTGTGGGAGAACAGTTCACTTGACATATAAAAATAGATAATATAACAGCTCAAGAGTAAGGCACCACAGACACTTAATATTAACTGTCATACTGAAGCAATTTATTATCGAATATATTTCAATAGACTTAATTAATACACTATCTATGCATTGGCAGAAAAATATATATAGAATATATAAATATATTTGAAAACATTTATATAAATTCACACTAAAGAACAAATTTTCTAATAAGCTAAGCGCGTGCTTAGCTTGCAGAAACAACTATTTCGCATAGCCAATGGACTCGTTTGGCGGCATCTAAAATTTATTTGGGTACTACGTTTAATTAATTGCTAGCAGCAAATAACTTGGCGCCGCTGTTCGACACAGAAAACCTTTTTGGCTCTGGTAAAAATATGCACAAATAGATACAGATACATAAATGTGAAGATACAGATACAGATACAAAATTCTTGCAGTTGCACAGTGCACAACAAGCTGTCAAGTGCTAATTATTGTCCGCGCCCTGAAGTGTTGAATCCACATTGTTATTGTTGTTGGTGATGCCGCTGATGATGTTGCTGACATTCGAGCTACCGCAAATATGTCGCATTTGCATCGCTTTGGAGAGGCTAGACGTGAATCAAATCATTGCCAGACAGATTAGCCATATTTATGGCCAACGTTTATAACACAGTCGCATTGTTGTTGTTGTTTTTGTTGTTGTTATTATTCAGTTAACCACGTTAATTACACAGCTGATTGACATTAATGCGTTACAGAAGTCAATTTAACAGCTGATTTAAAATCATTTCGGACTCTGACCTCTGGCAAACGCTGCTCCACTAGCAATTGCACACAGTTTTTTCGTTGATTGATGAGGTTAACGCAAATTTAAACTGACTTAATATGCATTTCGTTAATATTGAAAGCATATTTATTTTAATACGAGTGGTATTGCCTTGAAATATGTGTTTTCTTGGTATTTTTTTAAAGTTTTTCTTTAAGTGATTTGATTTGTTATAAATTATTGCAGCACAAGTTCAACCAAACACCAAGATGGTCATGCGTATTGCTTGGACAATTATTTGAAAAATCTCGTGTATTAACAGATTAGGAAATAATTAGAAATTTCAAATTGAATAGTAACAATGAAGCTAAGTTTGCGATACCTTAAAGCATCTAATCGCTTTGAGCTCTATTGTATTGTTAAGCAAAGATTTTCACTTGACATTCCTTTACAAATACTGCACAAATTTGACAAATTCATTTGGTTGTCCGAACTATTTCTCATTTCAATTGTAAAATATTTATTTAATTCCTATGCAAAACATCATAAAATTGCAAATTTATTTATTTATGCTTTAATGTTGCAGCAAGCAGTACGCAAAAGCCGACAAGTTTTTAAATGCTTTTGTCGTTTGTTTGTAATTTATCATTTATGATTTCTATTTTGTGTAAAACTAACCAGCATGAAATTGAAATATATATGCATTTACTGGGGAAAAAATAGTTTACCAGGCGGCAGGCATCGAGCTTCTGATTCAATTTTAGATATGCCCAGGCTGTATATGCCATTCAAATTTTTTTGAATTAAAATGTCAGTGCGGCACTTGAAACAGTTTAATTGATTACACGCCAGCAATCGACCATGCAGGCTCTTTAATCCCTTTTTAATTTAAACTACATTCCCTGCCCATGCGAAGCTATGACAAAAATTATTTAATTCTGTTCAAGTGGGCTTCAGCTAATTATGGAACCAGTTCCCGCAATAACAAACCCTCCCGGATTAAACTGGATATTAGATTGAACATGCTAAGCAATGCCAAAAGAGAAAGCACACACAATTCTGTTCTTGAGGTCATAGAGAATGTTAGATACACTTAAATCAAAATATAAATATATGTAAAGATGAAAAAAGCACTGATATTTGATTAATGAATAAATAGCAAAAAAATGAAATGAAAAATAAATGATTTAATGTAAGTAGACCTAAAATAAATTCCATCAGTTCCATCAACCTCTTACCCTTTCCCTGCTTAAGGGTATCCGAAACAATGTGCGCTCATTATAAAAAGAAAACTTTTGCTTCTAATGCGTGCAATGGCATTAGATGTGTCAGCGTTAGCTTTAGGGTGCCAAACATACCAAATGTGAGTATGTATGTGTGTGTGTGTGTGTTTCGGCTGTGTGAGGGTTGAGTATTTGAAGCTGCATTAAAAATCGCTTTTAACAAATGGTGCCATAAGCTCTTTGGCAAAGTTTTAATGTGCAGGCACACACACATACATAGTTGGCCTCTTCATGTTCGTGTGTGTGTTTGTAAGCTAGATTTATGTGGGCAACGCGGCGTATAAGGGTTTTCAACTATAACACGCAGTCTGCAGGGGCCAACAAGGAGAGTAATTCACATGTACCCAAGGCCAAAGTATTTATAAGTGCATATTAAAAGTGTCTAGACATGGCTACATTATAACAAACAAGTCAAGCATTTCTTTATTTTATTTATTTCATTTAAAATGCAAACTCGGGAACCCCAACAATATGCCATAGGTAATGAAAACAATAAAAATAACTTAAATAGCCCATTTAATGAGAAGATTATATAGAAATAGTGAAAATCGAAAAGGAAAACACAGTTTATTTTAGCGAGCTGCAAGAGTTTCAACAAGCTACAAAATTAATGTTACCGCGCAAAAGTAGGCAATTAAATTTATTTACCGCAAATATTTTTATTACGCGTAAAAGTATGCAATGCTTTTCGTTAAACATTTTACGAACTGAAGATTTTCTCTTCAGTGTCAACAACTTCGGATACTGTTTGATTTTTAAACCACATGTAATATATCGCCCTCATTTTGCCCACCCCCTCCCACCATATGAATTCAAAGGCATTTGCCTTTCCTTATTTATCCGCAAATAAAGTGCTGCCGGAGCTGAGTTTATTTCACAGCCATTTAAGGTACAATTAAATGAAAATATATAGCCAACAGCTGTTATGTTAATTTGCTACCAATCGTTGAAAGCGAAGACGGCATTCGCACTGGCCTGGCCTGCAGAAATAAGCCAAACAGTCGCATCCACAGGACAATCGCGCAAAATTGATTGTAAATACGCGAAAATACCTAGATACATACATACATACATATATGTTTCAAGCGGAGAGTGAAATGTCATATCCAGCTGCTTTGCGCGCGCTTTAAAACGCAATTTTCAGCAACTTTTTTCATTCCGCAAATTTTTGCCTTTTTCCTTTTTGCTGCCACGCCCATTTTCATTTTGCAAGCATATGCAAAAATAATTTTTAATATGCGCATGTTGGATGCCAAGCAACGACACAGCGGCTTCTCTTGCTCTTGCTCCAGCTCAGCTCCGGCTCCGGCTCCAATTCTTGATGATAATCATGAAGATAGTTATCATAATGATAACGCTGATGAGCGTGCAGAACTGTTAGTGTCTGGCCACCTACATATCACTTTAATTACGTACAGACAATAGCAGATAGCATACGTTAAAAATATAGTAGATTGAAAGTTCAACGAAGAGATACCCTATAAAGTGTAAGGAGACAGTCAAATCTTATGATAAGGCATACATGGCAAAAATATTTGAGACTTTAGAGAATTAGCTGAGAATATGCAGTAACAAGAAAATAAATAAATAATTCTCTTGCTGCAGAGAGTTGCTTTCGTAATGCTCTAATTTTACCGGCTCTGTGTATAGGGTATAAAGCCAAATATAAAATTATCCATGCGAAAAGTAGAAGAGGGAGTTAAAACATTGAGCATGTGACTGAAGTATTGATTGTTTAATCAACGTTGCGTCAATATTGTTTGCTGGCCATTAACTGACAGCTCTCATAGATGTTTGCCGGATGTGGCCGGGCGTTAATGTCTCGCTTCAGTTACAATAACGGAAACGAGTTTTAACGTGAAAATAATTGCATATCATTATTGTACGAGAAGACAAAAATAAAACAACCCACAAAAGAAAAAAGAAAAACTGTTTAATAACAATGGAGCAATATTGAGATAATAGCATTAAATTTCGATTCATTTGATTTCATTTTCCATTTGGAGGCGACTAAAAGTCGCTCCTTTGATATTATTAAATTGAGGTGCAAAACCTTTACTCAAACACAGCAACCGAATGAATGAATGAACGTCCTTAGATTTCTCATATTTTTCTTTCAATTACATTTAATAAACCCCCCCCCCCCCCACACACACACACACACACACATACGTTTTGTTAAATGAAAACCGAAAACCACTAATCTATTGAATTACGTTTCCTTTCAACGAATGCGTCTTTCACCTGATCAACTTCAATTAATGTCTCTTCATCCATTCACTGACATTTGCTGCAATTGACATATTCAAAATAGAACTTCCCTTCTGTGGCTGATGCATGTTATATATCTAATAGTATATCGGAGCAACATATGAATTTTTGTGAAAAATGCCAAGCATCAGTCAATGCCCAACTATAAATTTAAAAACAAATTCGGCAAATGACAAAATATTTTGTCATTTGATAAGGGAAATGGCTGCAAAAGAAATGAGTTAAACGAGGCACAACAATCAGTTGGCAATCGCACTGGTAGCTTAGGCAAAATGTTTGCTATTAAAATAAATAATTCATTGCTTCGATGAAATTTCCCAAAAGTCTGCGCTCTGAGCGGTCTGACTGGACGCTTCATAGAAATTATTAATAATTTATTTTAGCACATTTCAGGGACTCTAGCGCACCGGCCACACGTTTCGGCAATTTCCGGACAACAAAACCGGAAAAATACTCGAAAATGTAATAAATTTTCAAGGCGATGAATCTGAGCAACTGCCACATCACGACCCAACCGAGTTGCGGCTAAGGGCTCAGACGGACTAAGTGCTCGACAAACTGTTGCCTGGGCGGGTCAAGTCAATGACAAAAATTACACACGAACGGTTTGCGTTTGTTTAAGTTGATGTTTCTGGCTTTCGACAGTTATTTTGGGGGCGGGCATTAATTTGAATGCCGAAAAGGAAATGAATTTTCGGCTGGTAATTTTATGTTGCAAATATTTTACATAATCGATTTGCTTGCCTAACTTGAAACGCTAATGAATAAAGAAAGGTTTCAGCAATTTGCAAAAAAATAAAATAAAATAATTTGGACGTAGCTCTCGGCACACTCTTTCGAAACTTGCATTTAATGAAATTATAAATTTTCAAGCCCGAAGATAAATATTTTTTCTTTTAAACAAGCTTGAACTTTCTAATCAGCTTATTTAAACTAAAAAAAACTTTTGTAATGAGAGTTGATATAATGCAGAAATATCTGACGCTTTAGTTATATAAAAATGTTGTATAAAGCATGCAAAGTGTCCCTGCTGACGAAAATAATAAGTATTTAACAAAATCAACAAATCAAAGACGCAGGGTCGTGGGATAGCGACTTCTCTTCCGTTTTTCCGCTAGACCATTAAATATCGCATTGTAACAAAAGCAAATGAAATCAACGGCAGCTTTGTATAAATTATTTTACGCATCGTAGAAGCACAGACAAAATGTTATATATATATATATATATATATATACATAAATACATTTATGTATGTGTATGTGTATTTATATACAAAGAGTCCTATTGCAGGACTGGGACAAATCAAAAAGCTTCTCAGTTTTCAATGCCGCGCTTTGTGGGTCAAAAAAATGAGCAAAATTTCAATGGTTGGTCATGAAGGTACAGCGAGGAAAGCGTTGTGGCTGGGGGACGCGTGCGACTGACAAGCTTAGCTGAAAAAGACCATTAACAAAGTAAACAGCTGCAAGAGCGCCGTCGAGTAACTGTAAATAGGGGCCAAGAATCCAGTCGAGTCAGCATAAAAAGACGCGAAAAAAATGTGAAGAAATTTTCTTTGTTTTGACACCTCATTGTTATTTGGTGGGCTTGGCGCGGAGGCTGTCAGGCCAGTTTTTTCTTGGTAAATTAAAGCAAATTTTTAAAGTCAAAGCGAAACGAATGCGGCTGAGTGTGTGTCGAGGCACTTCAAACTGGCAACCAAAGAATGGTAATAGCAGAATGATAAACAAAATAAAATATGCAAATTACCAAAACCCAAAGAATTTTTCTTTTTGGATTGCAAAAACTCTAAACAGCTAATCTAATTAAAATTAAATATTTAACATTTTCAAAGTAGGCAATATATAGATAGAGAGAACCAACAAGAATTTAAAACACAAAAATGTTGTAAATCATAAATAATTTGGTCTTTACCGTTAACCGTACAACACATAAATGAAACATGTAAAACAAACTTGTTCGAAGCATGCAAGTTGTGGGATCAGAACCACTCATTTTCGATTTATTCGAGCACCTTATTTTCAGGCTGGACTGACAAAAAAGCAACCTCAATCGCAGCTCGCTTCAAGCGTGCACTAATTTTCTCCTTATTCTCCGCTCTATGTTTGCATTTACTCACCAAGATTTTCCTTTTCTTCCCTGCTGTGAGAAGACTATACATAAAAATAATAACATAAAAATGATTATCATGCTTCCTTTCCCCGATGAGAGTGCTTATTCACTTACAGCACCTGTGCATCTATATACTCTAGCTAGCTATGGAAATTGTAGAGCTCTTAAAGTTTAAAGTTGTTCTATGTTAATGTTGCCCCCTGATCAGAATAAATCTATGTATATCAGACATTATTTCTATAAATTATATTAAATGTTTATTATCTAAAATGTTTATTATCATACTAAAACCTTGCTTAGGCATTTTGCTACTTTAATACGACTCAAAGTCGTATTGGCAACAATGTTGCGCATACGCCTTGGGTACACAGTTTACGCATATTAATAAAAAAGCGACCATCATCGATTATGTAGAGAGCCACCGCAGGTAGTTGGCCACAGCGATTCACAGACCCCAAAACGGCACATATTGGTTATTGAAATTGTCTCGCAGGTGTCATTAACGTCTCCCGCAATTTGCTGGCAGACGGAAGTACCAGCAGCAACAGTGGCAGCAGGAGGCGTGGCAGCAGGTGCGTCCATTTGTGGTCGCTCGTAAACGAAGGCCGTAGGAGCTGCGAGCTGCTCTGTCTCTGGCACTGGGTCTGGCTCTGGCCTATAGCCGGGGATTGGCGAGCGACAGCGTTTGACAGTGTCATTAATTTCGATTTATGGTCATTAAGTTGAGGCGCTGCCTTTCTATATAATATGAAAATATTTAATGAGCGCTTTTAATTTATGCGCAATTTGCAGCGAACACTTTGCCAAACGTTTTCCTGCTGTCGATTTGTGTTTGCACTTTTAATTAATGCCCGCCAAGTGAGACCGCCCCCTATTGACTTCAATTTTATGCTTAAAGCAGCACATCATTTGCACCCACTGTTCGCGTAAGTGTGTGCAAACTTTTGTTTCATTCCAAAAAGCCGAGAAAAAAAACTGTAACAGAGTCAAGCAAAATTATGAAAGAGTCGCAACATATTTTCTTGCATACTTTTTCCTTTGCTGAAATAACAAACCATAAATAATGTCATACGCTCACAAATGGCAGCCAATGTTGGCCCTAACGCTGCCACGCCCCTAGCCTCCATTTCTTCATGCTATTCCGTACACATATATAAGTATATATATATATTTTTACTCGCTTCAGCTTTGGGCCAAAGTTTTTGAACTACTTGCACGTTCTTCTTTTTGTGCACGGCGACGTTTTTTGGTTTTTTCTTTTCTTTCTCTTTTTTTTTTTTGGGGGGGGGGGGGGGGCATTTTTGGCTATCCTGCTGTTTTGTGTCTTCGCCTTCTGCTTATGGCTGCCACGCCTACTCGGCCTCGTGCCAGGCACTGCCTCCCGCTGCTGTCGCTGCTTTATGTCGCCGTCGTCGTCGACGCGAGACTGAAACTTCAATAGGGCGAAAATGATAAATGGCCACGCTGCGTTTTCGCTGTGTGTATGTATGTGTGTCTGAGTGAATGTGCATGTGTGTGTGTGTGTGTGTGTGAAAGCATAAGAAACGCCGCATAATGTGTGAAAATAAAAATGGCCAAAAATTTGTAAATAAACTTATTTTTTGCCTGCAGCACATTAGCGACACAACTTTGCCAGCCAAACTAAACTTGTCAAAAAAATAAAATGAATATATACATATTTTTAAATACCAAAACCGAAAAAATACTAAATAGATAGCTGCAGAATTGTAGAGAAAATGTCTCTATAATATTTTCATATTCAAATTATATACTTAAGAAAATAAATAATAGGATTATAATTATATACAAAAAATCTATACTAAGCTTCACAAATTATTCTATAGCTTGCTTAATAAAATAAATCAATTATAGCGTATTCTAATTCGGTGTATACCTGTAATTTATATACTACAAGTCAAACAACTAATTGCTAAGAATTATCTAATGAGACTCACTGCTACCATTTCAAGTCTAGGTAATGCTTAAGCGGATAAATGCGAGCTACGAAAATAAGCTCAGCTTTCACAATATATGTGTGATGTGTGTGTCTGCGAGTTGAAAATCCATCCAAGCATTTTCCCGCAATGTTTACACAATTGAACCGCAAAATCCTTTTGCTTGCCAAATATGCGTCGAGCATGAATGAGTGTGTGTGTGTGTGAGAGAGAGAGAGAGAGAGAGAGAGAGAGAGAGAGAGAGAGAGAGAGAGAGAGAGAGATAGAGATAGAGAGAGAGAAAGAACGCGAATTTGCAGTGCTGCATTGTTTGGTACACCTTTATATGTGAGTATGTGCATGTGTACCTTGTACCAGTCTTAGCGATAATGATGTTTATTTAATGCATTCCAGGTGCAAGACGTTGTTTGCTATTTGACGTTCCGTACTTAGGATTTCGAGCCACATCTTCATCCACATCCTGCCATACTACAAGGCCTGGCACGCTAATGCTCCACACAGCGAGCTGCAATGTAGCATGTGGCATGTGGCATGGGCATGAGGCATGGATGCGAGTGGCGCTCGCTCATTATGCCAAACAGGGCGTCATTCCAGTTGCCATTCGCTGGAGCAGCAACTGCGACGTGCATGCGATAAGCGCCAGAGCAAGCGTCGCTCAATGTCATCCGCTGCGTATACGTAATGCCCGGCTGCACTTTAAATGCAGCACACGTTTTTGTGGCGCCGCTCTTAACTTGCTCTGCCCCTTGGCCGCTCAGCTCGTAAATAATGCGCATAATCACATTTAAATAAGTAATTTAATTTGTGATTTTCACATACATATGTAGCATTAAGTGCTTAAGCCACGAATCGAGCTGCTGTCTCTGCTGCTGTATGTAAACTGCAGCTTTCCCTTTGACATATCCGCTGCTATACATTTGCATTGCAGCACAGCTTATTAACTTTTAGCTGTGTAAATAAATGTTTTAATAGTTTTATTTTCTTTTTCTCTTCTCTTTATTTTATTCCAATGAATTTATACATATTTCATATATGTATAAAACTATAAATATGCATATATTCTTTCACAGTATTATATTTGTGCAGTTGACATTAGCTAGTTGGAACTCGGTCTCTTCAACAGTTTCCGTAGTGTAGCGGTTATCACGTGTGCTTCACACGCACAAGGTCCCCGGTTCGAACCCGGGCGGGAACAAGGCAAATTTTTCTCTCAGTTGTATTATTTAATTTTTATTTATTTGTTATTATTGTTCGTTTCTCTTTATTCTTTATTTTTGTTTATTATGTTTTCATTATTATTGTTATTTCTTAAATATTTGATTTATTTATTTAATTGGTTAATTTCTTCTATATTGAATCTTCAAATGTTTTTCTTTTTTTCATTAGTGACAATACTTTATTTAATACATATTATTATTATTATTTTTTTCACTGTATTATTTTTTTCAATTGGGACTTATTCTCTGCCTTTTTGTGAAATATTTATTATTAATTTTTTTATTATTTTGTATCGGGATTTTTATTTTTAATTTTATGTCTTATATATTATAAATGTTTACCTCTTTTACTTAATTTTTGTTTATATATATTTATTATTTATTTTCATTAAACATTTATTTGCTTTATATTATTGTGTATGTTGAATAAAATGTGTAATTTGATCTTTTCAAAGATAGATATTAATTTATATTATATAATTAAAATAAAACTATTTTTACAGTATGCTTCGAAAAACCGCACTCTACAATTCCATTCCAACCATAAAACTTTAAATAATCTATGATATTTACCGCTTGCTGAAGCCAGTTCTCTTTTACTTATCATTTAAAGCATGCATAGTTGCTGCCAAACCTTATCCCAATGTGCTCTGCAGTAAGCACTGGCAGCCAACGCATTTCGGCCATTCAGCTCTGGCATTGGGGAGAAACTTTTGCATACTTTGCATTTTTATTGCACAACATCCGGTAACAAGCACTTTTGCCAGTAAGCATTCAACTCTGATCCCCCAAGCACGCAGCCAGCCAGCCAGCCAGCCAGCCAACCAACCAGCCAGCAAGCCAGCCAGCCAGCCCTCTTAGCCACGAGACCCAACCGCAATATCAGGGCCTGTTGTCCTGTTGGCTGCAATTACAAACAGTTGTTTAACTGCTTGACTTAAAATGCAGCCGCAGCCAGGATCCCAAACCGAAGCCAGCAAAGTTGTAGCGGCGGCTGCAGTATCTATAGCTACAACTATGGCTGTATCTGTAACTGATGCCAAGAGCGTGTGGCTTACAGATTAAAGCGCGTACATCCGTGGCGACGGCGGTAAGCCGGATGATGAAGCGGCTCACAATGCCGCGCATGCGTTCCAGCTAACGGGACCGGGACCTGCTCTCGGGCCCGGTCAATGGCGTCCGGTGTCATTGCGTTTCCGTTTGAGCTGGCAATTTATACAGTTATTCGCTGGGCGCGGTTGCTGGCCTCGTAATGGAAACTTGTCCGCGCATTTACTTATGCGCCTCGCACTTTTGTGGCTGATTCTCTTTTTCTCTGTGTGTGTGTGTGTTGCCAATGTTAAATTGATTTATAATTTTCCAGCGTTGCATTTTAACTTTTCCTGTTCCCAACACCGCGTCCTGTTAGCCTTTATAAGCCGCCCTGGCTCAACCCAGCCTAGGCCAACCTGGCCCAGCCCTTTCATCGAGCCACACGCACAAACTATATGCACTTTTCTCGCGGCATTCGTCTGATTTCCATGCCATTTGTGTGTTGGTTTTAAGCCAAATTGCCAACGGAGCTGAGTTGCAAGTCCCAGGACGTATATTGTCTGTGCACGCTTTTTAATTAAAAGTCATGAATTCAGCAATTGATAGTGTAATCAATTTATGCATTCGCAATTTTTGTTTACTGACTTCGCTCATTATTTTAATCCGAGTTAAGCGCATCAGTGGCCCGCTCAAACTTTGCCTTAAAAATAAATTTTAATTGAAGCAACGCAAAAGCCCGAAATGTGGCACTTAATAATGACAAAAAGATTTTACAAGGGACTAATATTCTTTTATTATATAATAAATATTTTAGCTTTTTATTAAATTATTAAATATGAACTTTCTATCAATTCAAAAAAAAAGAGAAGTGGCGGTGCATTTACTCCCATAGTTAACTTTTTTTAAAGCCTCTAATTGTCTTTCTGCTTATTACCACTCTAATCCTCTTGAGTAGCATATTTACGGGTCAATAAACTGGTTGAGTTATCGCTCATGCTTAATTAATATACTGATAGGCAAATAGAGGAAAAAGTACTCAACATCAATAACAGATATTTTTGGGCTAAGCCAAAGTCATGCATATTTGTGAGCCATTAAAATAATCTGCGGGCTATGTAAATCACAGCTAAATACTGAAACGCGACAAACACCAAAAGCAAGCAAATACATGATGTTGGCCATTAAAGGCGCCTTAGACGGAATGAAACTGTAAATGAAAAGCGCCATCAAAATATCAACGAGTCGGAGTCGCAGCATAATGTGCTGAAAGCGTCCATTTACAACGGAAGTCACAAATAATCAAAATAATGCAAGCTAGCGAAGTGATCAGGGTGTGGTGGAGGGGCATTACCAGCAGGTCTGGGCTGGGGGCAGACAAGGAGCTAAGTAAATGACAATAATGACATAATAAAAAGCGCTCTTAAAATACACAACAAACATGATGGCAAACAGCAAGTGGCTGTGGCAGGACACGCAGTGCCGAGCAGCAGGACAATAAAACGAACGTTAATAATGATAAGATAAAAGCGAAGACAGCGCCAAGCGGGTCTGCAAAATGTTAAAACAATAACCAGCTAAATGTGCCACACAGCTAGAGCATGATTGTTGCCAGGAGTTTGCCATTGACATTTTACGCTGCTCACAGACAAAGAATATGGGTGTATGCTGATGTGTGTGTGTGTGTGTGTGGCGTGTCATCCAAAGCTATTTCAGCTCTAATAAATTCATGATAATGCGAATAATTGCCAAAATGGAACTACAGCTCTGATCAGCTTAAATGCTTACTTTCGGCAGACTGGCACATACTTTTAACACTTGCTATGTCAGCATAACAATTCGATCAGCCCGCATTGTAAATAACCAACAAGAGGAGCAGCAGGTGTAAATGTGCTGCAAGTGTTATGAGCATCAATAATTTACAATTCTGAAAAATTCATTTAATTTTCCTATTTGCATTTAAAGCGAGAAACTTGGCTATAAAATAACTCCTAAATACCTGTGGCAAATCGAAAAGTTTTATTTTTGTCAGCGCCACACACACATGCACACACACACACACACACACACACACACATACGCAATTCACACACGCACACACAACACAACTTTGAGTTACACTCGAATGATTTTATTTCTGGTTGGCTCGTTGCTTGTTTTAAGCTACGTAAAACTTTGTTTGCTGTTGCTACGGATTTAAAGTTTATGGCGCAGGTGTTTGTTCTGGATTAGGGTGACCAAAAATAAAAAAAGAAAAAGCCAGAAAAGGTAGCGCGACACCTTACCCAAACGCTCTCTCTCTCTCTCTTCTTGCGCTCACTCTTACACTTTATCCTTTTCAGCTTAGTTCAAAATCGATTAGGTTTAGACATGAAAATATGAATATGTATCGCATCTGTATTTGAGTTTGTGTCTATATATGTATCTCCATGTCTATCTCTATATGTTTCTGTATCTCTAGATCAGTAGCTCCCTTCGTACCTTTATTTGTGCCATTTCAATCGTTTGTACGTTTATATCTGCTTCTATAGAGCTTACGTACGTTGCAGTCTTTAGCCGTAGATTTACGCATTTTCCTGTATGTAGCAGTATCGAATATGCGCAGCCGCTTGGCAGCTCAGTCAAAACCGCACTATTCATTTGTCGGCTTTTCAGCAGAACAACCACAACAAACAGTCTACATGCCTTGCACAGACATCGCTAGACCCAGTCGCATCCGGATTCGCACTCAACAGGGGCCACTCGTGTGGACAGCCACACATGTGCAAACAAATTCAGAATGTTGACGACATAAATGCATCACAAACATTAAAATTGTTTTTAAATTGATGTCGAAAAACAAAGCCCGTTGTCAAAGTGTCACTTCAGTTCAATGCCAAATACATAATATATACATGTATGTATGACTGTCTGTCTGTATGCACTAGATGGCTGGCAGGCAAATAAGCTAACAATTTCGAAAATGTATTTTGAGGAAGACAAAAGCAGCAAAGCAGATGATTTCACAGTGAAGTCGTAACTTTCGTTAATGTACAAATGAAAACAGAGGAACTTTAATATTTTATTTCAATTATTTTATTCACAATATTTCTGTTGATCCGCTTATAAAAGTTATTTCATTGTCCCGTTTATCGCACACATTAATTTCACACACATCATTTGCTCAGCCTTTTATTGACTTTAAGCCATTTGCGGTCCTTTTCATGCATTTCATTTCATTTCATTATTAATATATTTCTCATGTTTGTTAAGAAACACGCATTAAATATAATTTATGTACAATTGCATTTCCATGCGATGTTCCTCGTAGATTTATTTATGACTTTTGGGGCTTGTTAATAATTTTTACGTCATAAATAATTAATTAAAAAATACAATTGCTCCACAATGCACAGATGAAGTGCGCTGAACGCCAGAGCAGCGCATTACAAATATCCGATTAAATATACATATATATATAAAAACATATACACATATGTGGTTCTGTGGATTCTTCAATAGTTTTAGGAAAAAATTTTGATATTATATTTTTTAAAAATTACTAATACTAATTAATGAAAAATATATAATAAATAATATATAAATAACAATGCATTAAAAATAAGAATAATAATATATTATTAATAATAATATGCAAGTAATTTAAATATTAATATATTTATTTCTTAACATTTAAATATTCCATCAGTCGGACAGCTTATTATTATAGTTAATGGTCTTTTGTACATTCATACATTTTTGCTGGTTTAATCTTTTTAATTAATAACAGTTTATGTAAATTTAACTGTATGATTAACCTGAATTCAATAAGGGAGCGAATTGTTATACTTAATTAATAGTGACATGTGCGCGTGCTGGCAGGCTGTTATTAATATTAATCATACTTTATATAAATATGCCACGGTATTATTACTATTATATGTATTTATCAATCCACGATACCAATGGTTATCTGCGGGCAAGCGTGCCCGCTCTGCAATTCCAATTTTTATTGGCGAACATTAAGCGAGCATCGTTTGCATTAATTACTCCATTTAACAAATTACTGCTCAATTGTCATCGAAAAGCACTTGAGCTGACCCGAAGATCTCTTAAATATTCAATGAGTTAAGCTCCGGTCTCTAAATGCGTAAATAAACTTGCAAAAAATGTTCTCGCAGTTACATTTACATAGCCAATTTTTACCTCTGCTCGTTATTTATATACCCTATACAATGAGAAATGATTAGAGACAATGCTTGCTGCAACGGAAGTAAGTTGTTTTTCAAGTTTTTAATATGTACTCGAACTTTAAGAGAAGCTTGTTATTATGTTAAAATATCTTGTATATATAATATCAAAGTATTTCATCACATCGATGACACAATAAGAGAGTAATTTCTAGCACATATATTTCAAGTTAAATTCGAACTTTTTTTTTTTTTTTTTTTTTTTTTGCACTGCCAGTAAACTGAGAGGAAAAATGTTGGAAGAAATAATGCATAAAAATGCTTTTATTGACAGTTTTTATCAGAGCTCTCAGCTACGACTCGTTCCAGAAATCGTTTTGTAGCTACTTTCTCAATGAATGCACAAAAAGCAACCTGCATTTGACAGGAGCACAAAAGTGATGCGAAGACAATGGATTAAGAAAGAGATAGAGGGAGCGCGAGATAGAGATAGAGATAGAGATAACTAGATGTAGAGCGAGAGAGATAGCAATGCAATTGGCAAGCAGCCTCAAGGCAAATGCGAAAACAAAACTGAAAATCCATCCAAGATATTATAGTATCCATTTTAATGCGATTGTCTTTTGACATGCCGGCACAATCTTTAGCTTAAGCCCAGCGTCCATTCATAATCGATTTGATTATTTTTGCCAGTGTTGGCAAACTTTCTAATTGCACTTTATTATTGTGGACTTGTGAACTTTTACACAAAAGCTGCTATATTTTGGGCCAAAGGTGAACGGCTATAATAATAAAATGCATTTTATGCCTTGTCCCTGTCATCGGCTTTATCATCGACATCGTAATCATCGTCATTGCAATGATGAGCTCGCTCATCATCGCCTATGTTGCAGTGCTCAAGCACATGGCACAAGTTTGTGCAACACTTAAATTTTAATTGTGCAAAGTTTTGACCATGTCGCCTGCATATCTTTTGTGCATTCTCACTCTTCTCTCTCTCTCTCTCTCTCTCTCTCTCTCTCTCTCTCTCTCTCTCTATTTCTCTAGCTCTGTGTCCATGCTTGTTTGTGTGCGTGCTGATAGATGGCACTCCAAATTTTGTGAATGGGGTCAGTCTCTGTCTGGGGCCCAAAATGCATAAAGGATTAGAGCCACACACACACACACACACACATACTCAAACATACTCACACATACGTACGCAGGCGCACTAACACACACGCACACACACCACAAAACAACTGTAAGATGTGTGTGGCGCGTCAGTGTGTACCATTTTCTGTCTTCAGTTTGCCCAATGACTTAGCACAATTATTGGGTGCCAGCCACAAATTCAATTTGCCCGATAAAATAGAGCTAGAGTGTTTCAGTTGCTTTTTCAAAGTGGAAGGCTCACAAAGGCTTTAACCAGTTTCTTTATATAAATAATAATATGGTTTACGTATAATCTAATGCTAAAGCTGAAGTGAACCTTTTCACAAGTGGCCTTTGCATAGTAAAACAAAGAGAAAGTTGTATTACATAGAATCAAATTAGAATTAGCTCCTTTTTTTCATTTATTTATTTCTATTGAAATAAAAAAAAGTACTAATATATAAATATATACTTTATTTTTAGGTTCATACATATACTTGTAAAACTTTAATACTTTTAAGAGTTCAACGTTCTCATTAAGTTATATTGCTTTCACATTTAAGCCAGTCCAATAAATTTTTAGATAATTTTAATAGATGTAAGCCTTTAAGTGTTTGGAATGTTAGTCACGCTTGGCATAGAAATTTCAAAGTAAATTGTATATCATTTCTCCCGGACGAAAACTTAAGTGAATAATGAAGCACAAATATTTTAATGACACAACCAATCACTTACACACTCACACCACCGAGTCCACACACAGGCACACATGCATGGCCTGCAGGCCATAAGTTCATTTATTTAAACAGCATTTCGCCCACGCCCTGCACAAGTGGGACGCTTGCTTCCCAAGTGAGAAATATTGTTTTAGTTTATCATGACAGCACTTTTACAACTTTTAACTGCTCATACATTAATTAAAAACTTAATAAAACTAAAACGGAAGCGAAAGCGAGCAAAAATACAAAAAAAAGAAAAAGAAAAGTACCGGACTCTCGCAGCTGGGCAAAAGCTGTTGCTACACTCCAACATGGGGCCATGTGCAGCTTAGCGCATTTGCGTACGACTGTCTGTGTGAATGTGTATTTGCATGTGAGTGGAGTGTGTGTGAGTGTGTATGGAACTGTGCTAAATTGGCAGTCCACTCGTTTGGCCTGTGCAAGATTCTCATATGATAAGGGACAGAGGAAAAATTTGTAATCATATTTTCGAGCGTATTGCTAATTGCGACGCGCAGTTGTTGACACTTTTTTTGCAAGCAAACAGCAGCAGCAGCAACAACACAAAAACAACAAAAATAGGAGCAGCAGCAAAGGCAAACAAACACAAATTGTTATTGCCCGAGCAGTGTCAGCAAAAGAAGCCAACAGAAACTGCTGAGCGAACCAACGCGGAAAGCCAAAATTTCACTTTTGTGCATTTTTCCCAAAAATGTTTTCACACGGGAAAAGGAAAGTAGTTAAAAGTACAAGTCAAAGAGAAGCGAGTGCTGGAAAAAAAAAAATATTTTAAATGGTTATGCGTCGAGTTGAAAACTTTAACATTTATATATTGAATTAAGAATATATTTCGTGAATAATTATTTCTTAAATGTCAAAAATAATTGTATTAAAAAAAATAATTATAATAATAATATTAGATTATCACACAGGTAATATCAATACAAGAATGAAAATTAATTTTAATCATAACTCGCATATAATTGTTGACTGTTTATCAATGTCTGTCAATAAATGTCTTTCACTCACACTCTGAGAAAACACTCCGAGAGCAACCCATCAGCTAGCAGCCGTTTCATATTATTTTGTTTCACTCTGTTCCCCGACCATTTATGTGAGTTAAATAAAACAAAAGGTCATTGGGCACGTATTGGTATCAATGCGAGTGTTATACTCGCTGTAGACATTGCGATCGCAAATTGACTCTGTGAATAAGAATAGTGTTTGCATTGACTCTGAGTTATTTGCACACTTGCAGAGTCTCATTATACGCACGTGGATCGTAGCTCTCAACAAACGATGTTCGTTAAAAGAGCGTCGCACGAAAACGAAAAGAACCGAATATGAATATGATTTTTCGGTTAATCACGTAACAGCGTGCTAAAACTGTTGTTGCAAGCTATGGTTTTTATATTTTTCTTCAAATCAATAATCTCTTCAATGCAATAAATAAGAATGAATTTTAACTTTTTAACCTTTGCGAAATTTCCAACTCCCCCATAGTTTGCCCTTAACTAATATTGAAGTGTAAGAAACTATCATAACAAATTAAAATAAGATAGTTAAATGATAATACATTAACGGAATTCAAGAATTGTATGATATAGTCCCATTAGAGAAACACAAGCTTCATTTCCAATCAAGAGAATGAAGAAATTTAAAACACCTCAAATCCATTTGCAAGATCATAGACAACGATAACTTCAGAATAAAACCAATGCAAAACCCTGCAATCAAAAGGAATTTAAAATCTGATTGTAAACGTTTTTTTTCAATATAAATAGAATGATGTTCACTTACACAAGAAGGTGTTATATGCATATATTTTCACATGTTTTCACTTGTTTTTTTTTTATTTTATTATTATTATTATTTTATGTTGTATTCACAATTCTTCTGTTGTGTTCACAAATATTTAGTTTGAAGGCCTTTCATATAAAATTCAGTAATTTCGAAATAGCTATTTTTATTTTACTATAAAGTTCAACAGTTTTTACTTATATGTTATACATAATACAAACAATATAAAAAACTATTTTAATATCTGCATAAATTAATTTGTTGACTTACCAAAAAAAAAAAACATTTCAATTCAATGTTTAATTTATGCCACAAAAAATCCTGCATAAAAAACGTTTTGCATCAAGCCTTATTCTGATTTTGACTAATAAAAGCATTTCTTTTTTATTTACTCAGTTCGTAAAATGAATTTTCTCGCATTTAATAGGTCTAGCTTTTTACATCTACAGCTCAGAAATATCTCAACAAAAAAAAAAAAAAAAAAAAAAAAAAACCGCACAAAAACAATTTCTAATTTGCACACGCACAATAATTGCTAAAATCTTTTCATTCTTCTAAAATCATTATTATTTCCAACTGTAAATTGTTTTTCACAATAAGTATATGCCTGATGAATTACGTCCAAGCATGTTGACAAAGAGCAGCTCCTTGAAAAGGGTTCGCCTGGCAGATTGTTGCTCTGCCCAAGCGAAAAGCTGAATGGAAACCATGCTCTTGATTTATTGGGAAATGCAAAAGTGTTCTGCGTGCTCGTTGCGTGTTATTGTTTTCAGATGCGGACTTAAGATGACAACTTTGAGTTATGAGCTGTGCCACATGGAGTTCAATGCACCCGAAAGAGCCAAGAAAAAATACAATAGAGAAGCAAATACTTAGCAGGAACAGACAGCTCAGATAGTATGATATGTGGCCAGTAGTCAGGCTGACAAATTTCTAATTTCTCTGGCAATAAGTTTTCGGTCAGCCTTGATGAGATTATGATCTGGACATATTTCTAAATGCGATGCCTGCACATGACTCTAACATGTGACAAACTCAAGCTGGAAAATAGTTCAGCTGCACACTCTGAGGCCAACGATCCGAGCGCCGGAGGCAGCCTTTGACTCCATTCGCTTCCTTCTCCCGACATGCGTATCTGTGCATGTCAAGCGCTCGCCTTCCGTTGCCAAACACACAGACTTACATGGAGGCTAGTGGCTGCTCGTCTTGAAATGCATGTATCATGCAGCCACGCCCACATTCGGCTACATTTTTATTGCAAATTGGTCATTTCCGATCATTTTCGCAATTTTCATTTGTCGCTCGACTGTCTTCCCTTTTAACTCCCGCCGCCTGTCGCCTGTCGGCTGTGAGCAGTCTCTCCAGGGCATGCCCTCCATCATGCAAGTGACTCGAAAAGCTGCTTCCGCTTGGCATTTCGTTATGTACATACATATATTCAAATATATATGTATATTTTCATATTTATTTGTCTTTGTATGCATGCGCTCAAAACAAAAGCCATTTTCCGGCATTTGAGTTTTCTTGGCTTGGCTTTGCTTTTAACGAGTCTTCAAGTCACATATGCAAGTTTCCTTTTATTTTATTTATTTTTATTTTCCTTTCATTGCGAGATCTGCCCACTCCACAGATTTGCGCTGTTTAATTTGCATTTTTATCGATTTCGAAAAGTATAAAAATACAGCTAAGCTTTGTATTTGCCACATTCGCTCGTTACCCACATAAAATACCCATAAAAATGTCAGCGCATAAGTAACCCAAAGAGCATCAACTTTCCCCTAAGCCGCACTCTTAAAGTGCAGCAATCTTTTACGAGTATGCGTATATGCCACACAGACACTTCGCACAGGTTCCATTCCATCCTGCTGCGTCTTAAAACACAATCAATTTTATTAAGCAAATAAATGCTGCTCGGCGGCATGTGTTTATGCTCGGCTATCATACTACATACTTATGCGAGAGAAAGAGAAAAACATACTTAATATACTTATTATAAAATGGTTCTCAAAGGGAGAAGTTTACTGCACATGCAGCTACAGAGATAAAGCATTATAAATAAAATTAAAAAAAAAAAACTCTTGAAGTTATTAATAATGCTGCATGTAGTATACATAATACTTGACAATGGGTAAGGTTTGATACCTGAATAAAGATAAATTATAAGAAATATTATATACTTTTTTTTTTAATTCATTTATTTATAAAACGAACGCGTACAGATAAAATAATAATTTTGTACAATAAACATTTAAAAATATATATATATAATCGAATAAAAAAAAATAATAAATAACAAATTTTTCACATTTATATTTCAATGAAATATTGAAACAAATTCAGCTTTAGTACTATATAAATATGTAATATATATAGGTATTTAAATTTGAACAAATTTCCATTGTGTTATCGCAGTTTTGAGCACTCATTGATAAATATTGACAAATGCCAGCACAAAGCAAATAATTGCTTGTGCCTGTACTCATTTATAAACCAACCAATATACACTATGTTACAATGGAAAAGAGTTGGGTGGCAATAACAAACACACTGACGGACAGAGAGACACCGGCAAACAAACACAGAAACGGAGCCAGGGAATGAGACGAGGTCAGACAAAATAGTCAAACAATGGCTGCAGCCATAATACGCATGCATATTTCACGAGCATATAGAGATTGCATGCGAAAAACAATCATAAACTTTTTGATTTCAATTAAATATAAAACAAAGTCAGCAACAGAATGTGTGTTACTTTTGCTGCAAGAATGAAAATGGCTTTTGTTGTGTAGTGCAGTAGAGGCTGAGTGTAAGTCAAGTTAGTGGCTTTAAATAAATAAACAGAATAAAATACAATGAAAACCTAAGCTCAGATAATGTCAGTACATACGGTTAGCATCCATTAGCTGCAGCTGTTATGCGCCAGCTCTCCGCATCGCTCTCTGGCATTGCAGCTGATTGTGTGGCTGTCTGCTTGCCAGAGGCTTAAGTAAAGCCACTTCCGGCTAAAATGCATTTAAAGCAATTAGCAATTGTCTGCGCCCCAGCAACACCAGCAACACCACCAACGACAGCAATCACAATATGACAAGGACAACATGCAACAAGCTCAAGGCAATGCAAATATGAATGCGTGCAAAACTCACGTTCAGAAGCTGCAAATCCAGAGGAACACAATTTGATTATGCTTTAAAGCCCACAAATTCCAACAGCATTGAGTCGGAGGATTTACATATGTAGCCAATGTCTGAAAGCAATTGAATAAATCTATTTCCGTGTATAGGTGTAACTTGCAGCTGTCGAAAAAAGTGCAAACACAAATTGGGCAAACAGCATCAATGTCATTGCTTACATTTGTTGCGCGGACAGCTGAAAATCTTGCTGCAACAGCAACACCCGCAACAAAAGCCAAACAACTGCCAGTAGACGAGCCAAAACGCTGGCAATTATAATAAGCTGAGCAAACTGGCAGCCAGAGCACTATAAAGAACTTGTTCTACCACTCAGATAGCACTTACCACACAGAGAGAGCGAGAGAGAGAGAGAGAGCGATAAAGAAGGATAGAAATATATACACACTTAGACTGTTGGGCTACGTATCTCGTCGCTTGCATTTGTCTTTGGCAACACTTTTGTTTACTTTTGCACATTTCAGCAGCAGCAACCAAGCCGAATAGCAGAAAGTCTATGAATTCCAACCAACAAAATCTACTAAAAATCTCTAAAATATTTTATAGTCTAAAGACTAGTTGAGACTACTTAGTCGTTTAATTTCTATGAAATTTCCCTTAAAAGGGTCTATACTATTTTTAACTTGGAAAGGTTTCGTAAAGGGAGCTGTAAAAACAAATTTTAATAAATTTTTATAATTAAAAAAAAAATTTTTTATTGAATAAATAAATTTGCAAACAAAATTTAAATTGCGATATTTAAAAATAAGTAAATAAATTTGCAATAACTTTTTAATATAATATTTCGTAAAGCATTAAAAAACTATCTGCCGTTTAGAGACGTTTTTTTTCAGAACTCTAAAATTCACAGTTGCTTACAAATTTTTTGGCATGTGCATGGAAATGCATGGAAAGGCGTGTGTACTGGGCATCCACAGGCGCACAATTATGTAGAAAAGTGCAAGCCGAGACGGGCAGAGAACAACTGGCAGCTAGTGCAGCAGGCAGCAGCAGCAGTAATAGCAACAATGCAAAAGGACAACCATTGTAATAACAATTACAACTACAACTAACGTAACAACAACAACAACAGCAACAGCAACAAACGAAAGAATAGACAGCCAATGCTCTTGTGTATCCTTGAAGTTGTCCATTGCTTGCAAGGACTTCAGCTTGCCGTCTGCTCAGCTCTTCACACTATTTTGGCTTAGAGTCTGGCTGCATCGTTTGCTGCCAGTTTGTTGCTATTCAAGTTTAATTAACCTAAAAGTGCTTGCATTATTTAATTTTATTTTGTTGGCATCGTTGCTACTGCCGCTGCTGCTGTTGTTGTTGCTGCTTTTCTGCTGAGATGGACACTAATTTAGTTGAAAGCAAAATTTCATTAGCACTGAAAATGTCGCGTGTGAAAATATTTATCTTAATTCCATTGTTTTTGTGCTGCGCAAATTATAGCCAGTTCCATTGTTCTCTAGCGGAACAATATATACATAGCTAACATAGTTCATATATATATATATATATCCACGTCAAAGCATAACAAATAGTAATCTATTCAAATCCATGCACAGCAGAGTTCATATCATTAATGTGCATCGAATTTTGAACGATTAGGGGAATGTGAATTGAATAGAAAATTAATTAAAGAGGCAAACACAGACTGATAGACAGAAAGAGAAGCCCCAAAAGGATTAATGTGAATATTGAGTAAAATTCATTTACAAAATATAAATATTACTCATCTAATATAATTTTCCCTTAAGTTGCGAAAGGCACGCTTACCTACATATGTGAATTATATAAGCATTAATGATCATACATATGTAAAACAGATAAATTATAAAAATAAAATTGTTGAACTCCGATCAAGTTTACAATAGTTTCAATAGGTAACTTTGATAACAATTTTAAAAGGAGACAGAGGCAGAGAATATAGTTATTAGTTCTCTCTCTCTCTCTCTCTCTCTCTATATATATATATATATATATATATATGTATATACATTTATACATAAATATATTTTAGTTCTTATATAGAATGAATCCATTATATCTGAACAATGTCTGAAATTATACTTTGTTACTTTGGCTACTTAGTTAGCTGACGCCCAAAGGGATATCCCTTAATCAGGCAACAAAGTGCTGTGCCCTTTAAGGAAGACAAATTGATACACTTGATAAAAGTTTGATTTCCCCTATGAGCCAATGATTGCTCAGCATTTGCAGAGTATCCACAGCAAGCGCTGGCAGTTGCCAGCATTCCCCCAGTAACTGCATTTGTATCTATTTCTGCAACATGTAAATTATATTTTCGCGCTGATGCTTAAGTAGGAAATGAAATCAGCAAAAGTTGCACTAAAAATTGGCATCAAGTCAAAGTGCGTTCCGGGCCGTATTGCTTGACTGATACAAAATAGTAACCAATTGGCATATATACGAAGCTGCATTCAATTGCCGTATTTCTATGGCAATGCAAAAAGAAACGTGTGTATATAGATATATGTATATGTATGTATATGTGCCCCCAACTATGGCACTTTCATGCTGCTTGGCTGCTCAATCATAAAAAATTTGATTTTCATGCGGCACTTGCCACACTTCACTCCAGCTGCTACAGGAAGTGGGTGTGCTAGGGGCGTTGGGAACAAAAGTGGTAAAATTTCCATATACACATATGCACATTTTGATGACGAGCACACTGCATGGATGGCACTGAGTCTTGTCAATTGGCAAGCTACTTGGCATCGTGCATTACGAGGGGCACAAGGAAATGGGCTCATAAAAGCCAACGTCGAAATATTTGGCTATAATTCCCTAAAGGACTTATTGCGAACTGTTTAAACAGGAATTGCAACACAAACGCCATTTAAGAGGGAGAATAAAAATTGTACTGAAATATTAAGAAAAGTATAGCATACTTTTGTGCGCTTCAAAGTGGGATTTCATGTAAATTTGTGTGTGAAGCATAGAGATCATTTGCGAGCTTAAATAGAAAACAATATATATTTAATCATAATTAAGTATAAGTATTAACTATTAATTTATTTGAAATATATTATAATAATTGCCTCATAATTGCAATAAAAACAATACAATTGCTGCATTGAAAGCTTTAATCTCTTTTACAATTATCGTTTATTGTTTATTTCTGAGCGAGCTACTCATTATAAATGCATGTATACATATGAATACTTGTAGCATACTGCATATATATATTTGAGCATAAGCATATTGCGCAAGCAATTCAAAAATTAATAAATATTTTATGCAGCAATCAACATTAGACATAACGACCTTAACAAACAACGTGGCTTGGGGCTCCCTTAATCACAGATACAGATACAAATACAGATAGCCGGATACTCGGGCTGCTGCTATCGCGGATGATTCTGCTGCAGCAACAGTAGCATTAGCAATAAGCAGAAATGGCTATAAAGCTGTGCACACTCAAATACACACAAACACGCACACGCAAACACACACATACACACACACACGCACACACACACTCACACGCAGCAAGCAGAGCAGACACATGCTGCATGCAATCTAGAAACGATTCTAAACAAAAGAAATCCGCTTTCATAATTTCCCTGTGGAATGCACATTCTTTTTATTGCCACTAAGCGACCAACGTTGAAATAACAATGCAAACAGACTTGGCACACGCACACAATCAGACACAGTCACACGGACACACACAGACATTCAGACATTTACTAATACATAGCTCCAGTCCGACTCTCGGCTCAATTACAATTGCAATTGTTTGCCTGAATGCGTTTTGGTTTCGCGCTGTTCGCCGCACGGCCGCATTCGCAAATGCTGAAACCATTTTAAAAAATGATGTTCTCCCTGGCTTACCCGCTCTACTTGCGTCTCATCCAGAGCCACTGCCATTGCCCGATCCAATTTCAGCTATTTTCACTCATATCGCAACTCTTGCGTCACTATGCCACGATTTGAC
The DNA here is from genome assembly GCA_035045845.1 of Drosophila buzzatii. Taxonomy (NCBI): domain Eukaryota; kingdom Metazoa; phylum Arthropoda; class Insecta; order Diptera; family Drosophilidae; genus Drosophila; species Drosophila buzzatii. Next base: position 125,752 of record JAWNOS010000224.1, read on the forward strand.
TTTAATCAATGTGCATGAAGGCTGAAGGCTGAAGGATGATTGCTGAAAGCTGTCTGAACGCAATAGCATTGACTGCTCGAATGCTTAGATAATGTTTTGATTGTTGTTGTATCCGATTATATCTGAATCCCATGGCAACAGCAACAATAGCACAATCTGATAAATATTCTGCTCATAATTGCCTCTTTAAATGATGAATCTGATTTAGTTTCCTAATTAATGATTTGTGCTCAGACAGAATTTAGCCAAATAAATTTAAGCCCTTTTTTTGACGAACAATTTAAACATGAATTTAATTTCACGCTTAAGCCATATTGTATATATATTTAGCTAACGCAATGACATATCTTATGATTTATGCGCAGTGACGCAGACATCAAAGTGCATATGAAAATATTGCGCATACGTCCCGTTGTCAATCAAATATTACTGTATTGACGCTGTGCTGTAATTTATGCAAATGCAAAAATGTTATAAATTGCACGTCTATGTCAAATGCACGCACACACACATACACATACACGCATTTGTATTTAAAAAACAAACAAACAGGCAGCAACCAATAAATCAATTGGCAACGCAAAAGCTGATTAGGATCAGCAAACAGTGATGAAAGGATATCTGTGAGAGTGGGTGAATTTTTATCATTAGACGCCGTCGACTGTCGTTCACTGACCCAATGGGAATATCTATGCCAGCTCATATTGCTCAATTGCAGTAACTCAGACAGCTCGCCCTGTGTGTTTATGTATGTGTGCCAAGTGTGTTAGTCTAATAACTCTTTGGCTGCGGCTCCAGTTATTAATAATCAACCCACTCGAGTCGAGTGCGGGATAGACTCTAGTGCTGCCTCGGCTATATACATAGGCAGCTGGCTGGGCGTTTTTAATTTTCCACAACGCTGCGCAAAGAAATAGTTTCGGCTTTTCCGCTTTACTTTCGGCATTTTTTCTTCATTCTACGGGCAACTAGTTAAGTCGCTGCAAGTTGTTGTTCTTGTAGTCAGTCAAGTGTCTCCCCTGGGACTCAAAGGTTGTTGTTTTCTTTTCCTGGACTCGCTTATGAAGCTTTTGATGTTTGCGTAACCGAAAGGAAACACAAAAACAAATCTGAAAACCTCAAGACAAAATCTCCGCATAGTTTCGCCTTATATTTTTTTTATAATTTATTCTCTTTTGTTGTGCTCATCGGAGCGTCAATTTAATATTAACTGGTTCGCTGATGCATTCAATTTGCTATTCAACCCATTAATAAATATTAAAACATTCTATTCACAAAATAGCAGCCCCAATCCACTTGCCTCTCCTTTGAAGACGCATATAGATAATCAGCATAAGTTCAGTTCGTGGCTTCCTATGCACATGTGGCTTTTGTGGCCACTCAGATAACTCTTTGTTCTCTCTGATTAAATTGAATAATGCGCACAAGTACAAGCACAGTTCTGTCAAGCCGAATGCATGTTAATCCATTCGCCTGATCGCCCTTTGTTGAAATTGCGGCAAGGCAACTGATAATGGATGAGCATGCTGTTCGTAATCAATGGGAATTGCAATTGTTGACAATTTACCATTATAATTGTTGTTCAATCAAATTTATTGCACATGTTTGCCAGCTCTGTCCGTATGTGCAGGGCCATTGCTGCACTTGCAGTCGCTGAAAATCCCGCTTCATTTGACCAGCAATTGAGCAATACGCATAATTTGATAAGGCACACCAACTGTGCGACCTCTCCTCAACCACTGGTGATGGCAAAGCCAACTGCATTCGTCCGGTGACAGGCAGACATTGTATGTGGCTGACAGCTGCTGGCATTGTCTGCTGTTTGTCTAGTCACAAAGTAAGCGTAATTGTTCTGCATTTTCCCCAAAAGGTTTTGTTCGTCCATAACGCAACAACAGCGGGATGTTGATTAAAAATACCAGCTCAGAGGTTAAACAACTCCCAGCAACAACAGCCCAAGCAGAATGAAAACAGCAAAGAATATATGGAAGCTTAAAGTATAAATTAATTTAAGTATTAACAGAAAGAGAGAGAGAGGGCTCATAAAAATAGATATTTATTAAGAATATATAAATATAATCTTGAAAGTGGATATACATATATCAAATTGAAATGTTAACTGTCATTTTGTATTTTTTCTCCAATAATTGCTACAATTGCCAGCAATTTTGGCAAAACAATTAAAGTACTTAGAGCGTCAGTAGTTGCATGGAGCCCTGTAAATATTCACAGAACAACTTGTCACTGACACACAGCACAGCGCACAGCATAGCACATCAAGCCCCGTGTGCTGCCTCCTACCCTGTAGATATTCATACTGTTTGTTTGCGGTGCACATGTGTTTTATGTGCGTCTGACTGTCGGCTTGTCACTTACTTTTGATTTCCTTCCCGTCTCGACGCTACTTTTTGCTGCCCTGAATACCCTGTTAACGCAATTGAAAGGGAATGTAGAGCATAAACATATTATAAACAAAGTTGCTTGGATAGCACACAATTATTAATTAATATCAATTTGGCGGGCTTACAACGCTTCTAGGAAATCAATATTAAAAATATAGCAGCAGTCTTATTAAATATCTAACGAAATTTAAATTTAATTAAAATTATTTTTGAAAATGCCATTATGAGGATTATTATAAAGAAGCATATATAAACAAATATATTTACAGGGTATTTCTAGGGCTTAGTATCGAATCTAATTGTTTTTCAATTTTATTTTTTGTGTGTGTGTTTTTTTTTTTTGCAGTTCGTATGTTTCGCAGCTTGTGTTTTCCCTTGCCAAAATTGTCTAGCTTTGATTTATGCCACACACATGCATTGCATACTTTCTGGGGCGCAACTGTCGGCTGCTCTTCTTCTGGTTTATTGTTGATTATTATTTTTTCCAGAGTCTTGCGCTCGCTTTTTTGTCATTCTGTTTGTTTGTTTGTTTGCTTTTTTTTCTGTTAGAAATTAGATTTACTTCTGTCTTGTGCCTTTTGAGACTAAACAAACAAAAGCAACAACAACAACAACAACAGTTCGCTTATTTGTTGACGACTGGGAATTAAAAACGTGTTTCCCATTGCTCACGCACACACGTGTGCAACGTTCCCTGCCTGTGTCTAAGAGGCACAGAGTGCGAAAGATTATGCAAATTGGGTTTTATGAGGGAAACAGTTAAGCGATTTAACTAAAGCATTTGCCACACAGACCAAGCACACTTGCCTCAATTTGGCACATTTTGACTGTTTATTTAATAGCTGGCAATGATTGCGTGTGCTTTTAGCTATTTAAAAGCTGTTGGAAATTTGGAGCATCCCCAAAGACATAAACAAAATGTATGCAAAGGTTTGACTCTAATGCAAGAAGCATTAGTCAGAAACAAAGCTAACAATGTTATCAAAGTTTCAGCTCAAAGATGATTAAGCTTAATAGATCATTAAAGAAATGTGCCATCATTAATGAAATGTGTGTATATTTCTTAATTAAATTATTAAAGGATATCTAAAATATTCATTTATAAAGTTTAAATATAATAGATGAAATTTTAAGTATATCATAAAATATAATAGAATTTAGAAACTTTAATTACAAATCTATGAGACAATAATTACTCACTAACTGTATTTAAATTGGATCTTCAAATAGAAAAAGAATCATTTTTGTAGCCCGCAAAAGAGAAGACCTGGGAATACAGCTAGTGAGTCAAGCTGGTATCATGGCAAACAAAGCAGAAAATAGCAGGAACAGCGACACAAACAACGCATTCAGATAACAATTAAATTACTACAATGATAACAACAACAACAGCAACAAAAGCAGAGGGAAAAAGAAATCAGAACAAGTGTTAACTGCAGCAAATGTGAAATAACTTTGGGAAAATAACGAGGCATTGTTTTAGAGCTCCCAGTGAAGCGATTTTGAAAATGGAGCACGTCTTCAATGCAATCGCCCCATAGCACACCCAGTTCTAAGCTCCCATATTACATATACGCCCGGTTTGCAATGTGCTCAAATGGAGGGGATGTGGCGGAGGGGTTGGAGCTCAAACGTTTCGAGCAATTAGCGTGTGCCACAATCTCGGCAAAAGGCTAAAAGGAAGCTGCAAATGCCAGCTCGAGATGCAGAGACGCACACAGACACACATACACACACACACATGCTCATACATGCAAGCCGAGCTAATGAATTGCCAAAGCCGTGTGAGTGTGTGTGTGTGTGAGAGAATGTAATTCCAAATGAATGTTTCTGTATTTAACTGTGTGAGTGTGTGTGTGTCGAATTGAGTGCAGCTAATGCAAACGCAGCTTGTATTAAATGCTTCAATAACAAAAATAACTTAAAGCTGATTAAGAAATACAAAATAATTTTCTAGTTAAATAAAGGAGTAAGTACTAAAATATTTAAATGCAAAGCTTATTTATTTCAGTTTACATAAAAAGCTTAAATAATTTAGAAGAACTTGAGTTTGTTTCAATATATCTTTTCATTATTTTCTTTATTTTTACTATATTTAAGGCTTAATAATTACAATAATAGTAATTATTATTAATAATTATGCATATACCCCATTGCAGAATCAGTATTACGTAGTAGCCCCTACAAGATTGTTACAATTTGCATTCATGTTTTATGTGAAAAAAAAGCTAACAATCGCACACCCCCACACACCAACAGCTATGAAGCCACAGTTGGTTGATGCTACTTCATAATGAAATTCTAGCCACATTGCTTAACAGAAAACACACACTTCCACACACACACAACGATGTGGCATTAACTTTTTCGTTATATTAATTGCCAACATTTGAACTTTTATTCAATTTACGAGCCAAAGCAGTAACTGCAAAGCCAAAGCAAAAGCCGCTGCCTTGCAGTCGCTACAGGCCAGAAGACAGTGCGTGTGTGTGTGAGTGAGTTGCACTGGCAGGCATTTGGCTTCTCTTGCAGTCAAGTCTTGACACTCGAGCATCCATTTGCTTGTGTGTGTGTGTGGGTGTGCTTCTGCGCGTGTGTAAAACAAAGCCGTGCTGGCAACATGCTATTTTAGCCATATATGCTCAGCCGAGGTCTACGGCCAGCTATAAATACATGTCATGTCTGCCAACTGCTCGACACCCTATACCCTTTGTGAAATTTATGTGGATCCGTTCGGGTGAGGCGGGTTATTCGAAGAGAATCGTGATTTTAATTTTAGCCACGCGAAAAGGTTAATTGCCATTAAACTTAAAATGTTTTATGTGAAGGGGTTGCGGCGGGGTTGAGCAGGGGATGTGCTAAATGTTTTATGCATAACTAGTTTTTATGTTCGGTCCGGGAATTGTCAAGATTTTATGTGCATTCGGGGTGCCATAAAACTTGGCTAGGCCGCAAGAACATCAGCTCAACTACGTTACTTCAACTGCCAAACAACATCAGGTCCCAAGGCCAAAAGCCACATTTTCTTAACATAATTTCATATTTTCTTGTTCGCAACACAAACTGAAATAATAACAAATATTAAAACTTATAAATAAACAGCGTACAATATGAAGACGACTTATTTATTATTTTCAACTTCTGCACCAACTGAATGCGTAATTAAAATGCTACCAAGTGCTGTGCACTTAGTGGAGAAAAAGCTTTCGCGACTGGGGAGTCACAAACTGTCAAGGACCATTATATAGATGCTGCAGAAAATCAAATGTGCATTTAGCATGCAGTGATATAAATGGAACTAGTGAATGGAAGGAAATTGGCTTAAATACTAAAGTAAGTAAGTATCAACTTTGAATAGAATTAGTAATTTAAAATAAGAAAAATAATCATAAATAGTAATAAGTAATAGTAATATATCTGTATTCTTTATTGGCACAGCTACACAGCGAGAACGTGAGCAGCGGAGCGACTTCACACTTTTGAGTTATATATTTTTAGACAATGCGTTTTAATAGCCTAATTGGGATTGTAAGTTTTGTTGAACGTTGAAGCAGGCTTAGCCAACCACAGAAACCTTTAACTGAAACAAGTAAGAAGGCTCTAGCGAGAGCCGCACCCGACCGAAAAAAAAATCTTCTTCCCTCCCACCCCCGGGGGGGGGGGGGGGGGGGCTGCCTACCTCCCCTATACCTCCCTATTGAGGGCTTTTGATTTTTGTATGTTAAGAATATTAAATGTGTTTGTGCACTTCATTTCTCTGTATTTGTAATGCGTTGTTGCATTGGGGGGGGGGGCTCAAATCTAAATTACAATTCTGTTCCTAATTTTATTTTAAATTTAAAAATTTAAGTTTAAGGGTTAAGGGGTAGGGGGATAGCAAAAACAAAAAAAAATAAATTTTTTTTTTTATTATTGGTTGAGTGGAGGGATAAAAAAAAAAAAAAACGCGCTAGTAGCTTGATTGTGTGGGGGGGGGGGGAGAGAGAGGGAGGGTTTTTTTTTATTATGTTATAAGTTTACTATATTTGTGTGCGTGGCGTCGCTTCATACAACCAAAATATAAAAGACAAAAAAAGTAGATCGCCCTAGAATGAAAGTTGATGCCATAGACTGATGCGATAATTGAAACATGAAATCACCAAGAAATGATCGAGAGTCATTTTTTGAATCATGTCGCTTAGAGTCTAGTGACTAAATTATGCATTTTAAATACAGTAAATTCAGATTCTTTTTAATTTATTTTATATATTGTTTACCGGTTCCTGAGATTAATGAGTAAGAAAGTTTAGGTACTCGTATTTTGTCTATACCTTAGTATTTTATATCATTATAATTTTTCTTTCAAATTATTCGAAATTTTTTGTTTTTGATAAGACTTTAACTATCAAATCAAATTACAAATGCTATTTGATTGGATCCTCCCTCAGTATTTACTTCAGCTTCTGAGTCTGCTTCAGTCTGCCTCTGCCTGAGCCTCTGCCTGAGCCTCTGCCTCAACTTCGGCTTCTGAGTCTGTTTATGGCTTTGCCATAGCTTGGAATCATATTCTGCTTCAGCATTTAATTCAGCTTCTGATTCTGCTTCAGTCTGCCTCAGCTTCGGCTTCTGAGTCTGCTTTTCGCTCTGCCCTTGGCTCTAGCTTGGAATCAGATTCTGCCTCAGCATTCTTCTGAGTTGGCCTCAGCCTCTGCCCCAGCCTCGGCCTCAGCCTCTGCTTCAGCTTCGGCTTCTGAGTCTGTTTCTGCCTCTGCCATTGGTTCTAGCTTGGAATCAGATTTTGCCCCAGAATTTACTTCAGCTTCAGAGTCTGCTTCGGACTCCGCCTGAGCCTCAGGCTCAGAGTGAGCCTCTGCATCAGCCTCTGCATCAGCCTCTGCATCAGCCTCTGCCCCAGCCTCGGCCTCAGCCTCTGCTTCAGCTTCGGCTTCTGAGTCTGCTTCTGGCTCTGCCATGGGCTCTAGCTTGGAATCAGATTCTGCCTAAGTATTGCAATTTATTAAAATTTAAAGGTGAGCATTTTATTCTTTATTTAATACACATAGTCATTCTTTCGGTTGTAGTTTTGGAATATAATTAAACTAGATTCAAAATCGTGACAACTTTTTACTATGGATGCGCAGTCAATGAGCAGATAATTAAATTTTATAAAGTACAACAAAATGTTCAAGAGGCTAATCAGGGCATTTTTCATAGACTTCTGAACACAATATCTATTCAAAATTGAATTCGAATCGTTGCGCATCAAATACAAAATACAAATTCCACATTTAATGCGAATGACATAAACGTGCATTTAATTGCACATTGCATTATGATCATTTTTTGCATATCCGTTCAACTGTTCGTTAATGGCCAGCACACGATTTATTTATTATGGATAATAAAATTAATGTAAAGCCACTCAATAGACTTTGTTATTGTTATTGTTGGTGCTTTTATTTAAAACCAATCAATGTTTATGCGCTAGTAATAAATATCTAAACACCTAATTTAATGCCAAGTATTAAAAGCACATTAACGTATGAGTTTTCACCGTTCGTTTAACACTAAATGAAAGATATTTGTGACTAAGCCAAAAACAGTTACTTTGCATTTAACAGTGAAATAATAATAGATTTAAAAGTATAGTGACATAATAAAAACAATCAATAAATTTTACTTAAACGTTAATTTTCATATCCACATATATATATAAAAGCATTTCGTGTGGTTAAATCAGACAAATCTAACGTGATACACAAATCAAATTATATATTCTTCATGATATGTATTATTTTTTAAATTTTTTTCCGCCTATTATCATAGGCACTATATCTTATTAGCCTAAGGGAGTGCTCCTTGAAGCCAGTATATAAATCTTAAATCTACGAATATGAATTCCCCATCACATTATATTCTATGTTCTAGATCTAGAGCTATGTTGGCCAATAACGTTGATCAGAAACCAGTTAGCTCACTTCGCTTTATTTGACCATTCTTACTACATGATAATGGAATATAGTTGTCGAAACGAGGATCGCTTTTTACGCTCACCTTATTACAAAATAAAATAAAAATATATTCATTTCGCCATTAAATTGAAAAATACCTAATATAGTTAATGTGCCTAATAATCACATGATTCGGTATGGAATCGTATAAACATTTCGACCATTTTCTTAATGGGAAAGATCTTTTTCTCAGACCAGTTGTACGCAAAACATATGATAAAATAAAAGAGTTGGGTTTCCATAATACTCTTACGCCTTTTGGTCTTTTTTTAACTCACTTTATGGAAGCCATTACCTGCAAACTATAGAAACACGACATTTTGGTCACTTTTCGCCATCAGTTTTGGATGGAGGCCCACGTAAATCCAAGCTTAAATGTGTGTAATAAACAAGAAGCCGTTATTGCTTGTAGCTGGGCGGTTGGACGCCTTTACAAGTCAGCTAAAGCAACTTTCACCTCGACCACGCCCCCTAACTTTGTTTCTCTTTGTTTTTTGCTTGCGTTTTGCTCTCTTTTAAATAACAGCGAGAAAAGAGCTTGCAATAAAGTTTGTTTCAGGCTCGCCCACAACAGCAGCGAAATGGGGGCAGGAGTGTTTGTAAAGACGCCTAAGCAAACATTGCATACTTTTAGGCGTGTGCCCAGCCCACACGTTTACCGTTAAGTTCGTGTTGTGTTAACGCTGTGGCAGCTCCGTGTTTGCGCCCCGGCTGTTGACACACACACAAGGGGAAAAAGTATCTGCGTCCATGATAAAAGTATTTTGATTTAGAAAATGTAAATTTCTAGTGACTTATGCAGGTAACAATACAAGTCACAAAGGCCAGCTCCCTCTTAGCTGCTGCGCACAAACATTGTTGTTCTGGCAACAAGCAATGTTTTTATTGCTTACCAAATGAGCTGCAGCTATGCTCGAATGCAGTCTTTCTTTTTTGCCTCGTCACGCCCACATGCGAACAAGGTGCGTGCGATTAAATGCGCGCAACGAGTGTTTATCAAAAACGCAAAGCGCGCATTTCGATTTTGCAGACGTTACGTGATTTGCAATTTTCCAATTGTGGCTGAGCGCCGAAAATACAGTTTCGCTCGTAACAAGACATTCAAATGCGGTTGTCCAGAAGCGAAAGAAACGAACGGAGTAAAAGACGAATAAAAGCGTTTCCTATTTGATTTTTTAGCTATTTTATTTGACTTTCAAACACAGTGCTACAGTGATTGCTGCCAAAGAGAAATATTTATTGGCTATATTCAAATATATATATGCACATGAGTTTAAGTAATTCAGATTGACAATTGTATATTTACAAAATATGATGTACATATACTATTATAGGAATTATAATTTAGGAATGATGAAGTTTTTATTATTTGTTTGTATTGACAAGTCTCAAGACTAGTGCACCGAATTAAAAGTTTAACTTTAAAACTATTACTAAGACTTTTTATCTAATGAACATAATTATATAATTTGAAATCCACTTTTTATTATTTAATTATATTATAAAAATGAACTATTATTAAATAAATGAACAAATAAATTTATTTTAATTTGAAAAATTAATATAGATTTGTTTATCTCAACTGAATTGATACGCATCATTTACCTTAAACTTTCGCGCTGCCACAATTTTTACTGAGCACAATTTTAAATAAATAAATATTGCTGGTTAAGTTGCACAATTTTGAAAATATATACATATTATATATGTCGTATCGGTGTGACATTATGACGTTGTGTTAGTTATTATGCTGCGATAGTATTAAAGAGAAACTGACAACAAGCGCTAATCGAATGAGTTAGCATTTTAGTGACAATTAAATTATGTGTCAATAGAAAAGAGACAACTATAGGTTTTGCTGAACGTGGTCTCGGATGTCGCAGAGTGAGAGCGAGAGGGCTATGTCCTTCGCACAGAGTTGCTATGATATTGATGAACGAGAATATGCAACCAAGAGGCAGTTTGACAGAAGCGCTGAAAAAGGGCAGTCAATCAGAGTTGGCTGAGAAAGAAAGACGTTTGGTGATAGAAGTGGGCGACTCCGAGAACTCGTTATTAGGCAAGACCAGAATCATAATTCAAATGCTACGACATATATTTATTAATTAATTATAAATTACCTGCACATTTTTCACTATTTACTATATTTTTGTCTGCAATTTTCAGTTTCACTTAGCTAGTCTCTACTGTACCACCGTCAGCTGATTTGGTAGCAGTTTTTCTGGCTTATTTGCACGCTGGCAGCGCACATTTGTATTGCATTTTATTTACGAGCTGCTAGCAATTTTGTTGCTCAGCGTCCCGTCGTCATTGTTGCTGTTGTTGTTGTTGTTGTTGTTGTTGCATTTTCTATACGCGATATGCGCTTCCGTTTCTGATACCTCAACTTTGTATATCCGTTATTTCTTTAGCATTTCTTGAGCATTTCCTTAGCTGTGATTTCTATTTTAGCAGCTGCCAGCTCCGCACTGCAAGCCAATAAATATTTTTCGCGTTGCACGCTATTTTCGAAACGTCTGCCCCACGCTTCCCTTCCCTTCCTATCCCTTTCACTCTCGGCACGAGCCATTCGTCCTGCCGTGTGGCTGTACGTGTTTGTGCTCGTGTCTGCTGCCATTGTCTGGCACACAATTTAATGTGTTTACCAGATAATCGAAAGCTCGCAAGCAAGACGCTTTCTCCGGTTTTATTTGTTGCATCCAGCCCGAATACAGCTCTGCTCAAGACATTGTTGGCCGCATCTTAAAGGCTTTGCGAATATATTTCCAAGCGTATATATATTGCAACTGATATTTAGGCTATATATATATGTGTATCTGCTAGTGCACTTTCAAATATTCACTGAGAAATTAAGTTTTCACAAATTGCTAACTTTTATAATTTATAGTGGTTCGCAGGCAGGCAGCCGGCACAGCTATCAATTAAGCACAGGAAATGTAAATGTTGCAGGCAATTTACAGTCTTTTAGCAGAGAGAGAATAAATTGTATACTGTTTCTATTTGTTGCATTGCTACAAGTGATAACATTGGTATATGTTGTGTAGATCTACTGCATAAAAATAAAAATAATTATTATGATACTTAGTTCTCTAAACTTCTGAATATTATTATTGCTGACCAGCAACTGACTTGCCTTTTGATTATCGATCAAATTGATTCATAATGATGAACAGGTCTGTAATAATTCTTATATCAATTGAAGATACTGAAGATATATAATATTATAAATATATCAATGAAAAGGTATTACCCAGCTCCCTCAAGTCATTTCATCCAAAATAGAACAACAACAACATATTAGATAGGATATTTTATATTCGGCATTTCACACTCAACACTCTCTCTATGATTAACCTACAAATTTGCAGTGGCAATTGCCAACAAGCAGGAGGCGAATAATTAGCAGAAGGTGGAATAAAGTAACACACATGCAGCACGAAGCACCTGGTGCAGGCACATTAAGGTGTGAATGTTTGAATAGGTTAGCTTTATCGCAGCTGAGAAGTTGCTGCAACAGGCGAAAGGAAATTGCTGCTGTCTGCACAGGTGAAAAGCCCCCCAAAAAAAGTATAAAGTTAGCACACGCCATCTTGCATAATATGCAGGTGCCAAATAGTACAGTTAAAAAGCTCTGTCGAAACGGATACGGAAATGCCACTGCATTTGGCTAATTTGATTGCACAATGTCAGCGCTCGCTTTATGCCCATTGCATGCTAGTTATATATGTATATATATAAATATATATTTGTATAGTTGTACCCTAAGGTTCTGCTGGGCTTTGCGGTGCTTCAACTTTTATCATATGGCAAATATTTTGCTTGCACTTTTATTGTTTACCATTTGTTTGCTAGCTAAAGTTGGCACTTTGAATGAAAATAGGCAAAAAAAAAAAGAAAAAAAGCAGAGTGGAGAGTGCGAGGAGTATAAACCAACTATTGGGCATTGTTTTACTTTTGTTTAAATGTTTGCTTGTTGCATTTTAGCATTGAGCGAGGTTTCGTCTCGTGCCAACATTTTCGTAATGGGAAAAGTTTTTGGCATGATCAACAAAAAAAACTTATTTCTCTTGTCTGCTAGCTTGTTAGCATTTGTCCTTTGCCTGAGCCTTAATTTGAGGATTTTTAATTAGACTGTAAGCCGAATTGCAGTTCGCACACGTTTATAACATACTAAAAGCATCTATTCAAAATATGTATATAAATGTAAAGAGAATTTAAGACTTATTTTAAATTGAATTATGACTGAAGTTGTTCTTGCAACTTAATTTCCTTGACTTTGTGTTCAAAAACTGTCCATCAAAACCAGATCTTCATATACATATATTTTGTGTAATGATTGAATTAAATGGAAGCATCAAAGCAGCTTCATTCAATTAGTTTCTCAGCACATGCACAGCCAATGGGCTCTTGAAGGACAAACAATTTACAGTCGATTTGAGTAGCAAACATATCAATGCCAGAGCAGGATATTTCATATCCCGTGCAGTTCTCGGCAGGTGTGAAAGTGCGTCAGTTGCTTGACGGCAGCCATCAAACTGGCTGCAACTTAATTAACATTCTACATGTTTGTTGTCGGCAGCAAGAGTTAAGCGTTGGAGGAGAGCGAGAGGGGCCCGCCCCTATTAATATTGCGCATACGCGCAGTTGCCGTGGGCCACAGTTGCCACATTTTGAGTTGCAAATGAACACAAGTTGCGCTACTTTTAAGCTGCAATGCTGTAGCGAAAAATTAATTTGCAGTCAGCTAGCCTGGGCGATAGAAGGGTGGGAATGGCAGCCGGGTGCCGTTCGGCTGGCAAGGCACAAGGACTTGGCAGCCAAAACAAGCCGCATTAATTAGTGGCCAAGGACACGCTGGTGCACATTTTTCTTGCTGCCAGGCGCCATGACAAATTAGATATGCGCTCGAGAGTGTCCAAGGCGAGTCCTTTGGCTGCCTTCACTGTTGCCGCTGCGCTGCTGTTGCGTGTCCTTTTTTGGTCTGCTGTCTGCTGTTTTACGACATTTCCGCCCACAAAAGTATGCAGCACGCTGCGCTAAACCAACTGCTGATATGCATTGAGTGCATGTGCATTACGCTCGTATCTGTGTGTGAGTTAATGTGTGTGTGTGTGTGTGTGTGTGTGCAAGAGTGTGCTATGTATTTTGCGCTGACACTAAAAGCTATTTGTAAATTTCGTGGTTGCAATTATGTTTGCTGTGTTGTTAGCTGACCGGCACGCCTTTAGTCACCCAGCAGTTCCTTCCTCTCCTCCTCCCTCTACTCACAACTCCCACTCCCACTCCTATTCCCACAGCCACTCCCTTCCCCGCTCTTTACTTTTTTCTTTTCCATTTTCTATGTGGTTTTGTTGGTTATTATTAGTTTGGCTGTGGCCACTTTGCCTCATGCACTTTCAACTGCCCGCTAGCTCCAACTTCGGCGCCTGTTTATAGTGTTTTCTGACCACAACATACACAAACACACGCACACAAACACTTACACGTATACATATATATGCATATATGCATTTAAATATTGCTACTATCGTTTATAATGCGTGCATATATTTTTGGTTTTTATTTTCCCTTTGCTGGCACATTAAAGTTTCGCTTTTGGGTTCATTTTTTGGCACGATTTCTATCATAAAACGAAAATTATTTGGTTGCATTTATTACCAACACGTTAGTCGGTGCCCTGGGCCACATTATCGGCCCACTTGCTGCACGCTGCCAAAAAGTCGAATAGGTCAAATGCGGTCCTAATAGGTATATAGTATGCAAGTGTATTTAATTTATACATACATATAATATCGCAACTATAATATGTTCTAATTTTACCTGATGAAATAATAGCAAAGTGTTTTATCTATGTTTCCAATTCTACTCAATTGATATGCTATAGAGCTGTAATTATTCGAATAAGTTTCATTTCTGACTTGTACTAACTAAATTTCACTCCATGAGAGAGTAAACGAGAGGGCGAAAGAAAGAAGAAGAAAATTAGATAATCAAGCCGGATTAAGTTAAGTTCGAGATGCTTACTTACTCATAAATTTACTCATCAGCATGTCCGCTGTTGTGAAAATTTAAAATTAAAATCAAAAGAGAGACAGCCTCAGCATACAAATAACAAATATTATAATAAAAAAAAAAATAAAATAAAATAAAATAAAAAAAAAAAAAAAAAATACCTAAAAGGAAAATGAGTTAGAGACATAGTTTGATCTCTTAAATGAATTATATATATTATTATATATAATAAGTTAATTAGACCTAATGGTATTTTGTGCCTTCGTAAATGATCCACGGCTAGAGTTGCCGAAAAAGCACAGCAGCTTCCAACAAAGGTATTCAAATTGATTAATAATATTAATAAATAATAGCTAGATTGAGTATTTTCGTTTACTTTTCCTTTGACGCCTAAACAAGAATATGTCTAATATTAAGCCCTTGTATTAAAACAAAACTTAAAAAAAAAAGTAAAATTATATATATTTGTATATGTAATCCTGATTTAAACATGTATAATTTTTCAAATTGCAGGTTCACTTCAATCTAACGAATTTCAACCCAGGAGCCGCAGTTAGATTTAACAAGTTCATGTCAGCTGATGCGTCAGGACGAGAGCAATTGTTGTTTCTGAGGCACGCTTAGCAGTCAAGTCATAATACACGCAGTGAGTAGCAGCAGTCGCTTCTCATTGTATGATTATTGTGTGTACCACGCACCATTTTCTCAAACACAGTTGCTAGGTAACACTCTTTCACATTCATGATTGAGGACAAAGAGAGAAATAATATTATATTTTAGCTAGTGGCTGATTTGAAGTCAACCGGATGAGCGTAGAAGCAAACGGAAATTGTCTGACAAGTCGCATGGCAACTCGATCTCAAATCTGCAGTGCAGTTGTGACCATACAACAACAGCTGCGCCTGTAAGAAGTACAACTTCTTACACAATGGCATTATACGCGATTTGTGACAAGCACCTGCCTGTCTGCTGCCACCTAACTGTACTTCAGCTATGTCAAGTGGTCGAAGCGTCGTTTGAGGCGTAAAACACTTATCAAAATCTTAACAGTTCACACAGTAAGCAATGAGCCTACCGCATGGCAATACTTTGTCGCCATTCTAATAAAAACTTAATTTACAATTGCTGCAAAGCAAAAAGTTCATGTATATGTATTAATATGTATGCTAGGCTTGTGTTCGATCTACAGCAATATGTAGCATACATAAGTGAAGACCAGGTCAAACTCAGGCGCTCAACCGCAAACAAAAACGAAGCGAAGCGAAGCGGAGACTCTTGCTTTCAAGACTCCTGCTTTCGGGACTCTTGCTGGATCTCCCACATTCACATTTTAGAAGTCTATAAAAATATTCATAATAAAAATAGCTAGTTTAACTAGTTGTATTTATAAATCATTCCGCTAAAAAAGATTAAATTCTTTTGCTATACCTTATTATGTATTAAGTTGATTATATTGCAGAAGACTTGTTTAATAAAAAATATACTTATTTTGCAACAAAAAAATAAAATAAATAAATAAATAAAATATAGTAAAATAATAGAAATAAAATGCTTGACATATATATTCAAGTTTCATTATTAAGCATTCAGTCATTGCAACCCACACAATAATATACTCTTATTTATTTAGGCTTTTTGTGAGTAAATAAGCCAAAAGTATCGAAAATTTTCGTTACTCGGCAGCTGCTACGCATAAAGAGGGTCCAAAGTTGGCTCTTACCTTAAAATATGCCAGGGAATACTCGAAATTTTCACACTTCGATGCTAAGCTAGGCCGGTTCGCTGGTCACTCTCCACTTTGTACGTTCCGGTGGCTTCCACAAATCATTCAGTGGCATGAATTATTGCTGGCGCTTAGAACGTGCTCACAGCGCTAAAGTGTCATTACTGCAGGCTTAATGAGTCTGCCAACAGCATACACAAAAAAAAAAAGTGAAAAAATAATAATAAGAAAAAAGTGTGGGCGAAGAGCTGAAAAAATGTGTAGAAGGCCAACAGGCGCAGTACTTTGTTCTTCGTCTGCGTCTTATTTATGTAGGTCCTTCGGTCAGACAATGTAAATAAATAATAGTTGCAAATACCCTGTACAACTAACGCAAAAGATAAGGAACATTCATTTGTTGTAAAATTTGTCTGTAAAATATATATATATACCGCATATATTTGAGAGAAACTATAAATTTAGAGGAATATGTATATTAAAAATGAAAATATATATAAAAATATATATATACTACATAAAAAAACTTCATAAAAAAAAAAAAAAAAAAAACAAACCAAAAGCTATACATATTTAAGAAAAATGGTTTTAGAAAAAATTAACAAATATAAAACTTTTTTTTTATTATTTTTTATTTATTTTTTTATTATTATTATTATTATTTAATTATTGCAGCTTTTTGCCTGTGACTCTATAGCCCAGATATAGCAAAACCTTAACTTATATATGGGCTAGAAGCCAGTATTTACAATTTATTAATTATTAAGTTTATATTCTGCGGTCCATGGGGTGAAGTCTTCTAAGCCTTCGCCTATTGTGCCAGGTCGGTAGCTAATCTATTAGGATGTGCTAAGAGTCTGTCTGTGTACCTCGAGGAGTGACGTCCAATAAGTTCGGCAATTGTTGACATGTGTAAATCGCTGTGCAATACCGAGTTTCGTACACAAAAAATTGTACAAAAACAAACTTGAAATTTATATATTAATAATAATATCATAAATAAAAATATAAAAAATATATGTTAAAATAATATATAAATTCGCCCACATATTTGATAAATGAATTTAATAAATCAATTTATTAATAAATATATATATTTATCAAATAAATATATATAAATTTGATAGTTATAAAAAATATAAAAATTTACTTTAAATTTAAAGAAGAAAATTAAACAAAAAATATAATCTTGATTTAATTAAAATATTTAAATGTGTACGAAAATATGTGCCAAAAAAAAAATAACATCGAAAATATATATGTATATATTCTATGTATATAAGAAAAATTAAACAACAATATATATAATATAGATAATATTTATTTTTTCCAATGTATCTTTTTATCAATTTTATAAGTATTTCATAAGACTTTACTACATTTAATTCAGCACATGATAAATAAATTAATTAATGCTCCAAGCCCAACAATAGCTAAATTTGAATGGACACAGAAAAAGCTTACAGTTACTAGAGAGAGAGTATTTTCCAAATAAATTTAAATGGATACGAAAAGAGCCTGCAATTAACTAAAGAGTATCTTCCAAACAAACTGCTTTGCATTGCATTTTTCTTTTAAATAGTAAAGTATTTTGAGTTGATGTAAAATAAGCAATTAGTTACTAACTTGCCACTACATGAAACACTTTTGCAGTCTATTGCTGCTGCTGTTAGTGCTGATTAGTTTTCAGGCTGACATGCTAAAAGTTATTAACACTCATACGTCACGTTGCCTTCTGGCAATGCGATATGCTAAGCAGAAGAGGAGCAGCAGATGGTGCTGCTGGTGCTATTTCTGGTTCTATTGCAGCTGCAACTGCAGCAGTTGGCTAGAAGGAGCGCAAGCCCCTCAACAGTGGCCGAATCTGAGGCTGAGGCTGTAGCTGTAGCTGTAGCTCTGGCTGTGGCTGCGGCAGTGGGCACCGCATAAATCGTGGCACCCAAAAAGCATAAAGCAAGCATGTCGCGCAATCATTTTCAGCTGCCACGTGCCTGGGCATACATTTTGCGCATTTTATGGGGCAAGCAGCGTGCTGCAGCTACGGCTACTGTGTGGCCAAAGAAACAAACAACTGACACGCCCTCACTTACACCCTCACCCCTTTCTGCTCAAGCTAGTTGAGAGTTTTAAAGCTGATTACTCAATAACTTTACTGGCGAGTGCATAAAATGCGAGTCGTATCCTTGGAGTGCATAATTCCCTGCCAAGTGCTAGGGTGTGTGCAATGATCGTGTATGTGTATGTGTGTGTGTGTGAAAGGCGGCAGTCAGGGGCGTGGTATATTTCAGCCATTTTATGTGCACTTAAATTGTGTTTGTTATTAAAGCTGTGGCTCCTAGTTTCCCTCCGTGTTGCTGTTATTGTTGAAACAAAATTTACGCTCAAATTGAGCTGCCTCGAAGTGATTTTGCTGCTGCAGGCCGCCGGGAGTTGCCTTT
This sequence comes from Drosophila buzzatii, assembly GCA_035045845.1. NCBI lineage: Eukaryota > Metazoa > Arthropoda > Insecta > Diptera > Drosophilidae > Drosophila > Drosophila buzzatii. The sequence continues at coordinate 144,314 of JAWNOS010000224.1, forward strand.
CTGCAGGTAATTCAAGACACTCAGCTAAATAATTTATGCCTGCAGCATAATAAAATCGCATTGGCAGTGAGGTAAAGGCGAAACTGCACTTAGTGCCGTTAGCACGAAAAACTTCGAGGTCAGCCAGCTAGATGGTGAACAGAAAGGCGTGTTGAAGGATATATAAAACTGTTCAGGTGCTGCCTCTCAGCCCACTCAAATTCAGCTGACAGCTAAGTACGCATCCATTTAGCACTTCTATATATATTTAATTTTAATCCACTTTGTGCTACTGACACTTATTCAATTTGACGCTTGCCAACACTGACACAAAGCGCTGTCGCCATCATTCAATTAATTTAACTAAAACAATTACAATGCAATATATAAATGTACATACATATATGTATATATATTTGTATATATATATTGAAATTGTGTTCTAGTGCCAATTATTTTACATTCTTCATTTTTTATTTATTTAAATGTGCTGTAAATTCAATTAAGCCGCTATGCAAACAAAATAAATAAAAATAGTGAACAACACACTGGAGTACTGCACTTTTATAGCTGAAATTCAATTATAACCGCTAATGCCACTTGTATTGCCCGCTTGCCCTAACCGCAGACAGTTCAGCTCTAAATACCTGTAATCCGGCAAATTTAATTTGATAAAAGTTGAACTTCAATAAATGCCAAAGCCGGCCAGGCCATTATAATTGTGGTTGCGCCCGTGCGTGTGTGTGCAGTTTTTTGTTAAACGGCAACCGCAACGAAAAACCGCAAACAAATATAATCAGACATCAAGCAGGACTTTGTCCAGACCAAAAAAAAACAGTAGTTGCAACTGCAACTACAGCGAGCGTCAGCAAGTGCTAACAGGGCGGATGAATATGGCTTATGCATACACAGCAACACAAACAACAACGTACCACAACTATATTGGTGACATCTGCCAACAGCAGAGTGCAGACGAAAAAGTGTTGCATACTTTTATGCGGAAGAAAAAATCGCTCAACCAGCGAGCTGCCAAAATGTGGCAACTTTTAAATATATTCAAGAGGCGTAAATATGTATAATGTATGTCCAAAGGCATATATTTAAAGGTTTTAATTAGTAAGTAAATAAAATATAAAAATAAGAATAAAAAGGACATGAACGACTTATAAATTCAACTATAAAAAAAAGTTTAAACTAAAGTATCATAAAAAGGGTTTCCGATCATTTCTAAATTTTTGAAAAATGTTTTCTTTTTTCATATCAAACATTTTAAATATTTGTCATAAATTATTAGCATAAGTATAACAATACATTATAAAATATATACAAATTTATAAAAATTAATAAAACATAAGATAAATATAAAATAAAATAAAATAAAAAATAAGAAAAATTAAATCAAATAAAAATAAATTAATAAAATATTCCAAACATCTTAAAAAATTAAATAAGTAAATAAAAAATAGCAGTGTTTATGAATAATATACCATTTCATTTTAACAAAAATATATTTTCAGATTTATGTCTCATCTTATCTGAAAGTCTATTCATTTAAAATAATTCTTTAATAATAATTTTTCGAGTTAAGCAAAAAATGCTTTCGAATCATTTACTCATGGCCCAGAAGCCTTAAATAATATAGAACTCACAGAAATATTTAATCAAAGAGTGCAGCATAAAACATTTATACCAATGCTGCAGCGAAACGATTTGGGAAAAAAATGAAAATAAAAAAAATACAAGAAAATCTCTCTCTAAAAAATTCTAATTTATTGAGTTCACGCCCATTTTTACACGCTGTGCACATGACCAACATGCGGGGAACACACCCAGCGGCATGTCCCAACCATAACCCGGATCTAGAACTCGAAAAAAAAGAATTGAATAAAAAATATGTAAAGCACGAAAAATAATAAAAACTGTGCACCCGCTACGACTTGCTGCACGGCGCGTCGACAAATGAAATTTTCACGTCGTGCAGGATACACGCCAGGACCTGGGTCGACGTGAGCAGCCCTTTTGGACTTACCACACAAACATTTTGGCATGTCCTAAAAAAAAAAAAAAACAGATTAAAAACTTGCAAAAATTTTAATGGAATTTTATTTTACCCTGTCCCACTCACTCTCCATCTCACTCACTCTCTGGGGTCGTAGTTGGCGGTCGCGTTGCGGAAATTGTTGCCGTTGTGTTGTTCCCTTTGATTGTCAAGCATCGGCTTACACACATAAATGTGTGACACACGAGAATAACAGTGTGTGTGTGTGTATATATGCGAGTGGGTGTTTGTAGGTATGTGCGAAGACACAAAACAACAGCAAATGGTACATGCAGTCGGGCTAACTGACAGACAGTTGACGAAAAACTTAGCTGTCAGCTTGTGTGAAAATTCGTTGTAACCATAGCAAATTTTGGAAAGGCAGCAGACAAATTTCAATTAAAGGACTAACGAATTGGTTAGCTAAACGCAATCAATTTAAATTAACAAACTTTCGAAAGAGCTTATAAGAGAAGAAGAAGAGAGAAGAGATCTTAGTTTAAATGGAGATCATCTCTTGAAGGCAATTTTGACAAAAGGCAATTTTGACAAACATTAACATTAACATTAGCTTTACAGTCACCCAAAAGAAAGATTAAATAAGACAGTTTTATTATTCTTTAAGTTTCTTTTTTAATTTACAGAAAACTCATATTTAAAACAAGGCAGAACTTAAATTATATATAAAGATTTTATTCAGTAAGTCCTCTTGTATTTGCTTGAAATTAACCAAGCCAAACGAAACACAGCTCGTTAGAAAAACAAATTAAGAAAAAACTAACTCTCGTAGGAGATATTATAAAGTATATATATACACAAGATATTTACATGCGTTAAAAGCAAGGCCTTAAATTCATGTTAGCTAAAGCTATAAAACCAATTACAACCCACCGCTACACTAGTGCTCAAAGTATGTTTCTAGCATAGAAGCCATCCCAGAGGTGTAATTTCGGCAGCTCAGGCAGCTCTTTGACTTCAAAGTCCTGTCCAATGTTCAAGCACTCGACATGCGCCGCATCCTGTAAAGGAGCGAATTTGAGATGCTTGATGCTCTCGCAGTTCGGATCTCCAGTTGCCGCAAAGCTCGTCCATATGTCGATCATGCCGCAGATGATTTTGTGCTCTGGCGAGCCCACAGCCGCTTGATTGGACAGCATGCTGTGGAAGATGTAGCAGAGATCGTCGCCATGGCAAACGCCGCGCATTTCATTGCCGCAGAGCACAATGCGTATGCCATTACAGTGCTTGGAGTCGTGGTCGAAGCGGTACAGGTACGTGGGAGCGCTGCCCGTGCGCAATCGTGAGAGAACTGCCCGGTAGATGGGATGCCAGAACTCACGATGGGACTCCAAATCGAGGAACTTCATCATGTTGGCCTGGTTGCATGGCTCCTCTCCAAAGTAGGCCCGCTTCAGTTGCAGTGCATAGCTCTCGCGCAGCTTCGGGTCCAGATTCTCGCCCAGGTCGATGGGCAACACATTCTGACAGTCGCCCACCTCATCCAATGTGGCAGGACGACGCATGACCTCTGCAAGCCAAAAAGAAAAAGGTTAAACAATAGCCAAATCTAAGCCAATGCTACGCACCTGGGTAGAAGAGCAGCCCCTCAAAGCTGGTACCGCCAAACATCATGGGAATACGCCGGCTCCAGGTCTTCTGCATCAGCTCATAGGGCGACTCCGCGATCAGCGTGTGCTTCGTTTTGTAGGGCTCCACGACGGGTCCAAAGGCAAACAGAACGCGATGGTGTTTCTCCTCCTTGTTCAGCACCTGAGCCGTTGCCTTGACAATGTCCCCGCCCTTGGCAGCACGCAAAAACTGGAAAATTTCGCGATCTTTCTGCTCGCCCGTGTAGCCCAGCTTCTGAGCTAGTCGATATGTCCACTGGTTATTCGGCGGCTGGGTCCAAGGACACAAGGCGCTGCCTGACATGATGATGGCCTTGTGCAGCAGACCATCCGTCAGGGGGCTGAGCGAAAGCAGATGTGTGGATGCGCCACCCGCGCTCTCGCCAAACAGCGTCACATTGTTGGGATCTCCGCCGAAGGCTTCAATATTGTCGTGCACCCAGCGCAGACCCATCAGCTGATCCTTGAGGCCGGCATTGCCAGGCACATCAAGTGCCGGATCTTCCAGGCTGAGGAAGCCCAGCGCACCTACCCGATAGCTTATGCTCACCAACACCACATCCTTGGACATAAAGAAGTCCGGGCTGTACATGTCCCGTGACGCCTCGCCCACCTGATACCCGCCGCCATAGATCCACACCAGCACGGGGCGCAGCTTGTTAGGCTGCAGCTGTTAGGCGAAATAGAAAATATCAATTAGCCACTGCGGACTGAAAGATGCCTGTTAAACCAACTCACATCCTTGGCGTACACATTCAAGTACAAGCAATCCTCAGAGCCTGCGAATTTGCGAAAGAATGGATGTGTCTGCAGCGGCTTATCACCGGGAGAGGTGCAGTCCAGCTCACGCTCCCACGGCTCCACCGGCTCAGGTGCTTTGAAGCGCAGCTCACCTAACGGCGGCTTGGCAAATGGTATTTTCTCGAAACTGTAATAGCTGCCACCCCATATGGTGTTCCGCTTCACACCGCGCACTGTGCCCAGCTGAGTCTTCACCACCGAGTAGATGGCTGTGGTCAGGCGACGCTGTTCGTACTTAAAGCTGAGCACCCTGTTAAAGAGAGCAATGTCTGGATGTGAGTGAAGTAATTAAATTAAAATAACTATTGGAGTTTTTAGACAGTTTGTGCGGATACAATACAAAAAGATGTTAAGAACTGGATTTAAAAATAAATTTTAAATATTTCACGAAATTAATTAGAAATGAATAGGTGGAAAGATGTGAGACTTCATGTAGTGTCACTGAGAACGAAAAGAACAATTAAATGAACTCATATTTATTTATGAGATAAATAAGACTCTGCAAAAGCGCGTAGGTTGATTCTCAATAATAAATACACTTTGAATTTGAAGCTCGAACTGATATACCATGTTTTTATTTGTGTCAGGCCAGACCGAAGAAGCTTTAAGTAGCTGCTTTTGGACATAGACAAGAATTTAATTGAATAAAAATGTGTATTTTCCATTCTTTCATTCAGTTAATAGATTAAGCGGAAGATAATGTATCAAAAGCACCCAAAGAAAGCAAAATCGCTTCGCTATGTTAAATTTAAATTTATTCAAATTTACAAATTAGTTTTGTTTCTCCATCGTAATTTTCACACTTTCATTGTAAAAGTTTTTGAAAACTGTTAACAGCCACTTACTAACAAGTCGGTTTGAAAAGTTTCTAGGCGAACACATTAAACCTAATTCATATATTAAATCCACATGGTTTTTAGTTAGCCCCATCCATTAAGAAATAGTTTTTAGAGCTTTCTGACTATTTGTAATGCAAGTTTGCAATATACAACATTTTGAGCGAAGCAACTTTTAATAGTTTTAATAATATTGATAAAAAGAAATTCGTTTGTTATTACAGCATTACAAATATTGTTGAAGCGAAATCTTGGCTTGATAAACATTATTCGGACTTTGCTAGAGCAAAATCAGCAGTTTATGGTCCAGTAATTTTATATGATGAATGAAAAATGAACAAAATGAAGTCAAAGACACAAAGACACAAAATAAAAATGATCGATATAGCTGTGACTCTGATGAGAAAGAGAAAAGTACAAAAATTTTCATAAATCTGTACATTCTCAAAAACTGATCATCAGTAACTTTTCCTCGTTCTCAGACCTTATGAGAATGACACCTTATGGACTATATAAATTTACTTAGTTTTTACTAATATAAAATATAGATAAATATATTCCACCTCTATATGAATGCAAAAATCAAGAGAAAACTCAGTCCTAAACTTTCCCATTTCCCACTCATATTGCCCGCAATTAATCATAGAGCATTTGGGCATTCGACTTGTTTTCTTAGTGTATTTCGGGTTCGTTAATTGTTGGCTAAATATTTTCACTTGCTTTGGCCTGGAAATCAGTCACGCACTCAACAAATTGCCGGCTCCGTGGTGGTTGGGTGGTTGGCTTTCAATGCCACTGTGGTTGCGTTACGGTATGTTTTGCTTTTTATTATTATATTTTTATTTATACACATATATTTTTCGTGTTTTGAAAGTCGCGCCTTATGACCAACCTCAACGCTGCTCGCTTAATATGCACGACAAGTTTTCTATTTACTGTTTTTTTATTTTTATTTATTTTGATTTTTGTTATTTCAAACCACCTTTTGTTGTTGCTTTATTTCTAATTTATTTTGCATTTAACTTTTATTACTGCTCTTTGGGCGGTGGGTGTGCGGTTAATGCATTTTATGGCACATTTTTCTCGCTACCTTGAAATTGCGCAGTTCAAAAATTAATCACATATTTTATATTTAACACGCATTGTCCCAATGCACTGACATAGTTTAACTTTGACAACAACAGCGAAGTTGCATGCAAATTGCAAATTTCAGAGAAAGGAGTAATACGAAGAGGAGGAGAGTGAAAGAGAGAGCAGATATGCCAGATTATAGATTAATACGTGACGGAAATGGAGCGAGTAAAGTGCAATGTAATGATAGCAGGCAGAGTGAATGGAGTACAAATATATATCCTAAAACATTCATTGAATTTTTGATCAAATATATAAGAAACATTATAATTTTAAAAATATATAAGATTAGTTGCAGTCGAAATCATTATCAATTAGCTCTCATTCTCACTCAATCTGTGCAAAAAAAAAATGTATTGAAATGACAGCTCAGTTCTTGCTAATTAAAATTAAATGATAATGTAATCTATTCAATCTATCAGCGAAACGAGAATATAGTTTCTGACAATTAAATTGAAAGGGACCTCATATATCAAACAAACTAAAGCAAGCAAGCCTCAATCTATTCCACAATATAAGAATATTTCCCACAAATCAATTAAAATTTGTGCATTTTCCTTAAGCTTCTCTCGATATAAATTCATTGCAAAATATTCAACAAATTGTATCTAACTTTTGCAACTACAATCTTAAAGGTGTCTAAAGCTTGTCAATCAGTCACAAATGTCTGTAAATTTGTATAGTTTTGCTTAAATTGCCTAATTAAGTAAACCAAAAAAATACCAAAAAAATACCTACAAAAGCGAATTTTACAATTATTTTTTATTATTTAACAAGATGTTAAGACTGTGCTTGTCGTAAATTTTTTAATTCATTTTTCTTAAAGTGAACGACTAAACACACTTGAAAGTGCATCACTAAAAAATTCAGTAAACTCAACGAGCAGCAATAAAAGCAATTATTGCCAGATCCAATTGAGTTCGAGAATGACTTTCACAAAGTCTATTAGGCATATGCATATGGAAGCTTGTTTAATTTATCTCTAATTTCTTACTCAACTGGTTTCTCAATAGTGCATATATATATGATAATGCGATTGTTTTCGCTGAGTATTATTGTATTATAATGCAATGCATTTTCTATATAGGCAATCATTTATCTTTACTTACTGGCATCAGTCTTAATTGTTATTTAGATAGACATACATATATGATATCCTGTTCATTCAACAATTGTACATCTGCTTATATTATTTCTTTTATTTATACAAATTTTCAGTCAAGTCAAGTCCAGTCAATCGCGCGATAACAAAACTCTGCGCATTCGTAACAAATAGACCAATATCAATATGGACAACTGTTATCAAATGGCTGATAAGCCGCTTGTGTGCTTTGCTACCAAAATTACAAAAACTTGTAAAAAAAACTCAAAGGTTGAATCACAATTAACTAGATACACAACATGTATAATTATAATATTAATCGCATGCCAATATTAAACGAGCATGCGATTCGAACTAAATAATTACGAGCAATGAAAATCTGTCAAATCACGCTGATTTAGCTACTTTGTATTTCACCTGAAAGCGCATTGAACTACATACTTGGCGAAATTTGCCAATCATTTGTCATATTTTTAATTACTTGACTTAAAACAACACATATTTTTTTGCTTTTACTGCAGCTCAGCCTATTAACTCTAGTTGGCACCTTTGATTTATAAAATTTAATAACTCAAGATTGTCCCATTAATTAATAGTCCAGACACGTACTTTAGTACGCACTTACATATGTATGTACTTTATGTCAGACTACTTTAAAAATAAAGTGTTTAACTACATATTAAATGTATCACATTTTCAGACTTTTTATGCATCAGTACATTAGCTCCATGGGCATCCCAAGGTACGCAGAAATATTACAAATAAAAAGTAAAAAAAATAATACTACCTTTAGACTTTCGAGTCAACTATTAGTGCTGTTGCTACTAACGAGATTAAAACAGCAAGCTAAGCAAGTTTATTTTCTTTTTGATTTGGTAAAACTTGTTGCTTATAGAATTTCTTATCTGAAATATTAGGTATTATACTATAAAGTATAACAGCTGTTTTCTTGTCAATTATTGATCTACAAAGTTGTGTTTTAATCAACGAGACATTGATTTCACTATGAACAAATGTGTTAAATATATGAATGTATGTATTGAAGCCATAGGTTCAAAGACTTTAAACTTTTGCAATAAAACAGCAAAGTTTAACCAAATTATATTTTTACATATGCGATTAAAGCTGTTGTAATAGCTGTCCATTATAACAAAAACATAAATAAAAAATTATACAACAAACATATGAGAGAAAAAAAAACGTGCGAAACGTATTAAAAACAAAAACAAAAACAAACTAATGAATCAGAAATGAAAAAAACAAAAGGCATCGATAAAATTATGCGAAAGGCAACTGCAGACAACTTGCGCAACAATTTCACCAACGCAACACCAACACATACACCAACACGAACACACACGCACACACACCTTTTATTCGTACATGGAAGAGCAAGCGAGAGCAACTATCAAAGCCACTAACGATCGAACAAGAAATCTGCTAACGTTGCTGCAACATTTTTGCTTTCGTTTACAGTTAGAAGTAGAAACTTACTTAAAGGTGAGTTTTAGCATATCCATAAATCGCACAGCCATTGCAACGTACAAGCCTACAACTTAACAGTAAAACAAGCAGCTAAGTTTCACGGCCCTATGCTTTATTTCAGGCGCGGCTCTGTAAGTGGGGCGGGTAGCGAAAGTAAATATTAAATACTAATTGACCAGCTCTCACGCACGAAAGACGCTTTTACGATGTACACGAACCACTCTGCTCGAGAGTGCGACAACAACTGAAGGAAGTCGTGCGATCGTAGAGTCTTTTTGTTGTGAGAGAGGGAAGTCAGCTAGTTAGTAGTTCGGCATTAATGAAAGCGGCTCTCAGCAAGTAAACACCTCATATCAAACTCACACGCACGCTGCTTTGCTCTCTTTTTCCCTCTCTCTCTCACTCTCTCTCTCTCCCTCTCACTCACTCGCGGTGGCGCTCTCTGGCACGCGTTCAACAGGTTTTTGCTCGGAGCGTAAGTGGAATTGTTATTTTTGCCGGCACTGTAAAATTGTGTAGCTGCGAGCTTTTGTTTTGCATTTCGATGGACAACTAAAGCAAAGCACAGTTCAAGCGAGCTTTAAGCACATAAAAGCTGCTGATCGCCGTTAAGAGTCGCATTAAGTAGTTAGCTTTCGATGATTTATTAAAAATTAAATCATCATTAAGTGATAAATATAAAATTTAATTTAATATAATTTTTAAATTAATATATATACATACATATATCTGTTTAAAGCGACTCCCATAATCGGCATTAATTCTAGCAAAAATCAATATCAAATATCAATTCAACCGCACATAAAAAACACCTTGAACGTAGCAAACGCCCCACACTTGTTAAAGCTGAGCAAAGTACTTTCATAAAGTCGAGTGCAAAGACCCCAGAAATGAACTGATATACGTGTAGTCAAGCTCACAGCAGTTTGATTACAGTTAGAAGTTGGGTTTGAACTTGAATTTGCACAAACTGCAGTCGCATTTTGCCGCTTTAATTAAACCGGATTTCAATTCGGTCGATTGAAACGTAAGAGACCTGAATTAATGCAAATCACAGACGCCTCTCAACCATATTTGCTGTTCTAATTAGCATTACTTAACAAATATATGTATATATTTTTATTTTCAGCATTTTATTAATCAAGCATCGATTGTATCTTTCCGGCTAGTATTAAGATTCTGTCTACATTGTTGGCCGAAAGTTCAATTTAAATACTGCGAATTGTCTGGCGTCGTGTGTTTGGCTTCCCTTTCAGTTATGACTTCATTTTCGTCTTGGTTCACGGCCAAATGTATGCAAATGGCCAAAATACTGTGTAAATTATAGATATTATATTGATTAATATAGTTGGTAGATATGCATATGTGTATAAAACCTGAGCAGAAATAAAGCTCGCAGCTGAGAACACATCTTAACTTCTCGCTTTAGACTCAGAATTTCTACTGACTGAATTATGGAATTGCCAAAGGCTAAGCTCATTTATATATGCAGTTTATACTATTTATTTTATGTATTAGCAGTACCTTAACAATTCTAGTGATTAAATGTTACATGTGTAATGCAGGGGAAATGAATGAGTTACAGAGTTGACACACTTCTGGCTATATTTTTCAGGAAATAATTTAAAAGGAACAAAATTTTTAATTTACCATAAGGAGTTATCACAATCGTTTTTTAGCATCTATCATGCTATCTGCAATTTTTTTTTTTACAAAAATTTATAAAAATAAATTCGCTAAAAACTGAACTCGAATACAATTAAGTTACAAGTCAACTAATATAATGCTGAAAAAGATGTCGTTTACACTAATCTGACATGCCCACATATATAATTTTTGGCCAAAGAGTATTATGTATAGCAACTGTAAGATATTGAAACTGGCACTGTGTAAAATACAGGGTATATTTTGTACGTTTAAAAATGCTTAAATTTATTTTTGGTAATCGATAGACATTTTTCAATATTCAAGTTTAAAGACTTTAGAAGAATTAAAATATATTTGCCACATCTTTTTGCTCTTAGATGGTTTACAAGAGATTTCATATTGAAGATTTCAGATTGAAGTCGCTAGAGTCAACAGAATCAAAAAGCACACAGATGTACATTGCAAAACACTAATATATCATCACATCGCTGTATTATAATGAAAATATGTGTGAACGGAAAGCCTTTCAGTCGATGTGAACTATAAATAGCTTGAATAACTTTATAATTCGATAACTTTAAATTGCGAATTTCATAAATAGCCTCGATTAAATAACCTAATGGAATATAATTGATGTTTTATTTGCAATATATAACAGTGAGTGATTGCGCTTTATGGGAGGTACTCAATTAACGACCCACAATGTGCACTTGAATTAGTCACGCGACGCTAAGACTTGAGGTTTATGATTGGGTTTATCTCTAAAGTTCCATGTGGCACACAACCGATACGCGTTTTGTTTGAGCAAATAGAGTGCGATAAAGAGAGGAAGGGAGAGAGTGAGAGAAGAGAAGAGTAGCACAGCTACAGGCCAGACGAGTTTATGATTCAGATTTAGCAGAGCGATAAGTAGCAGCACCCCAAAAATGAAAGAGTGAAGCTCTATGACGTCAACGCGCCTCGAGATAAGCGCGTCTGAGTTAGGTTTGATAATTATTTCACTTACTTGCGTATATAATCGTAGTTGGTATGAATGCCTGAGTTTTGAGTGCGCAAACTTTGCAACTTCCTTAAAGCAATCAAGTATTTTCTCATTATTTTGTTTTGATAGCTCTCGCAATGAAGTACTCAACATTTAAAATATTTTAAAATTTTTGCTTTATTTGAAATACATTTAGTTGACTTTTTGTTTTTCGTTAGAGTTTCTTATTAAAATATGGATTTTAAATTTCTTAGTTTTTGTTTGTTTTTTTTATTTTCTTGTTTATATATGACTATATTTTTATAATTTTTTTTTTAGATTTTTCTTTTCTTGTGGCATCACATTACTTTGAAGCTTTTAGGAATTAAATTACTTAACTTTTGTTTGATGAGCTCGTCTTAGTTCGCTCAATGTGTTTTCTATAAAAACGAATTCGAAACATGTAAGATTAGCGTTTCGTTTGTGCATTTATAATAACATTGTTTAGGGGTGTTTATAGTCAACAGACACATAATTCAATTCAAATTCTTGTCGTCCAATATAAATATTTATATTTATATATACACTAGATACTAACAAGAATCATATTCCTAAATATGTAAAACTTGGACTGGTATATTGTATGCTTATACAAAATAAAAACACAATATGAACAAATACGTATCCAAAAATTTGATGATCTTTGTAAAAGTTTCACAAATTCAAAGAGCTAAGCGAAAATAGACTAATATATAATATATTATTGGATGGGTGAGTGTATTTTGTGCATGGAAGAGAATCGAACGCCGAATAATACAAGAAAACTCAAAGCGTTAGGGGTCTCGGCTGCCTTTTATATGCACATATTTATATAGATAAATACATGATATAGCTAGGAATTTAAGGAACATTAGTTCGTGCACATATCGACTATTCCTTGCCTGTATGAATCCATTCAAAAAGGTACTTCAGTTGCGACTTAACTCATTCCTTGGAACAAATCTCTATTCGTAACACATTTATATATATATTAGATAGATATATAGATAGGTAAAATCCGAATCTAACAGTGATCTATAGACATTTGAGAGTTTTGAATCAAACGTGAACAAGCTTAAATAGAGTCTCGACTTGTGGACAAACTTAACAACACACACATACACATAGAAATATATATAGATATATATAGATAGGTTCTATCTAGGCTTTAAAGCTACGCTTTGCATTGTTTTCAACATAAAGCTAATGCTAATGCTAACACTAAGTGGAGACCCCGACTAAGGGCTCCGTATTCACAGCAGCTCGTCGCGCCGGAAGAAACTCTCCCAGACCATTAACTTGCGAAGATCGGGCACATCGATTATCTTCAGATCATCGGATATATTAAGGCACTTTAGCTGATGCTTTTCGAGTGCACTGGCCTGCACCGGCTGCCACAGCTCCGGCTGCTCGGGATCGTAGTTGGGATTGCCGTAGGTGGCAAAGTGCGTCCACAGGCCCACCAAGCGCTCGATGCATTTGTACTCCCTCGTGTGGTTCTTCAGCTTGCGCGCCAGCGAATTGTAAAACAGATAGGACAGATCGTCGCCGTGGCAGGTGCCACGCACCTTCTTGCCGCAGCTGAGTATGCGCAGATGATTAAAGTGCTTCGAGTCGAAATCGAAGCGGTACAGATAGGTGGGTGCGCTCGACGCGTGCTCCAAGCGCGACAATACTGTCCGATAGATGGGGAACCAGAAATACTCGTGAGAGACCATCTGCAAGACAAACAGAGACAGAGCAAAAAATAAAATAAAAAGATTAGTTGAGGAATCTAGCAGTTGGCAGACAGTAATTAAATATTCTCATTAAATATGCTAAGCTGCCTAGCTAAATAAGCTATGTAAACTTCAGATTCAGCATAATTATACAAATAACTTGTTGTAAGCTTACTTCATCGCCAGATAAGGAAAAATTGGAAGCAGACCTCAAAATATCTTGATTTCCTTAATGCTTACACGCCTTTATATAAAGGCTTTCTTTTAAGTCACCTTACATGCTAAATATTCACCTAAACCTGCTAATACTTTACGCACTTTTCATCCCTCATCTAATATTTAAATTCATTAAAATATAAATTAATGTTCTTAGAGAATACTAATAAATGCAGTTAAAATGTATGTATGTATTACAAATTTCCTCCTATTTATTTACCATTGTATTTTCTTTTTATTACTTCAAGAAACAAATCGAGATCTCAATCTCGATTATCATTATCATTGATACCATTTTTAATAATATTCTTCTCTAGTTTCAATCTGGTTTACACCGAATTTGTAATCGTGAGAGAATTAATATCCGACTACATTATCACGCATGTGCCATACATACTCTGTGTAATCTCAGGTACTCAAAAGATAACTATGGCGTGCTTCCCTCTTCAACCGCACACATATGCACACAAACACACCTGCAAATACTCGTGAAGCGTGTCTAGACTGGGTGTCTTATCGCCATAGTAGCACTGTCGCAGCTGCTCGCCATATTCCTTGCACAGTTCACTCTCCCGATCCATGTTCAGCTCGATGGGCACGACATAGCGACAGTCGCCGAGCTCGTTGAGACATTTGGGATTCGTCTTGGTTTCGGAGTAGAGCAGCAGGCCCTCGTTCGAGACGCCTCCGAGGATCAGGGGTATGCTATTGCTCCAGGCAGTACGCATCATTATGATGGGCTTGGCGGTCACGACGCTGTGGCTTGTCACATAGGGCTCGATGACGGGACCGAAGGAGAAGCCGATGCGCTCCTTCTTCTCCTCGTCGATGCAGAGCTCGCCATTGGCCTTGATTATATCGGAGCCCTTGGCATTCTTCAAAAACTCCCAGACCTCACGCTCCGTATTCTCGCCGGTGTAGCCCGCTTGCACGGCCAGCCGGTACGGCCAGTTGCGCTGTGGGGTTACGGCCCAGGGCGAGAGCGTATTTCCCGACATGCAGATGGCCTTGTGGAACAGCCCACGTGTCTGCTCTGTGATCATCATGTAGTGCACCGAGGCACTACCAGCGCTATCACCAAAGATTGTTATGTTATTCGAATCGCCGCCAAAGCGCGAGCAGTTGGCCTTGACCCAGCGCAGAGCCAAGACTTGATCCTTCAGGCCAGCATTGCCGGGCACATCAAATTCGGGATCTTGCAGGCACAAGAATCCTAACAAAATGAAAAATAATTAATTCGTCTTAGACTTTAATCTAACCATGCGTAGCAACACCTACCCAGTGGTCCCAGGCGATAGTTGATGGATATTACTACTACATCCTCCCTCAGCAAATAGTCGGGGCTGTAGCATTCACGTGAAGCCTCGCCAAACTGGAAGCCGCCGCCATAGATCCAGACCATCACAGGCATAGGTTTAACGGGATATAACTAATCAAAAGAGATTTACATCAGTTATAGTGATTTTATTTCATTTAGTTTTTCTCCCTCTCACTCACATTCTTTGTGTAAACGTTGAGGTAGAGGCAGTCCTCGGAACCGTCTGTCATCTCGAATACAAAATGTTTCTGTAGCGGCTTTGGACCCTGCGAGGTACAGCTCTTCACTTCGGTCCAAATCTCTGGCGGCTGTGGCGCCTTGTAGCGCAACTCCCCAAGTGGCGGCTTGGCAAAGGGTATACGCTCGAAGCTGAAATACGATTGACCATAGATCGACTTCCGCTTGACCCCCTTAATGGGACCGTATGTAGTGCTGACAACGGTCTTCTCGCTTGTGCGGTAGCGACGCTGCTGCACCTTGAAGTCGACCATTCTGTAAGGAAGAGTAGCAGGATATTTTATTAGAAATATGAAAAAATGGTTTTTGTCTTTATATAATGTATATTACTCGAGTTGAGAAACGTTTCTCAGCTTTGTATAACAGGGTATGATGTAATACAGTCATTAAATAATTCAGTATACGGAGACTTTAAATTTAGCAGCTTAGCAAAGCGAAACACGTATAGCTAGACGCGTTTTATAGAGTTTTTTAATAAAAGTATATTGACTGATTAGTTTAAGGTGAACTCTCAGAATTATCCAAGAATTTGCATAGCAAGTATGCCTCGTATTTGTCAATCTACTTGTTTGCTTTCACATTTTCTTAACCTTAAAATTTACAAATTATTTAGTCATATCTGGATACAGATAAATCTATTTATATAAAGATATAAATTATATAAAAATATATATTATATATTCATACCTATATATATAAATAAATATTTAATATAAACATATTTAAATGCGTTTTTATTAATAAATATGCAGATATATTAATATTAGCAGAAATTGCTGAAGAAGGCTAATCAATCAAAACATAGATAACCGAAATTTGTTGAGGTGTTAAAACTAAAGTACACTAGGGAAAATACTATAAGTTTTTAAGCTATATACATATATAACATAAAATAATAATAATAAATTAATATAAAGCCTTTTCCTTATCAGGGTTTCGTGTCGTGCCCAGGTGTTGGCCATTTCAGCTCTAGCTGAAAATTTAGCTGCCGCGGCTGCCTCTAGAACAAAAAATATTGTTTGCCTTTTTGGATGTTTATAAATATTTGATTTTATGAGTTTAGTTTGAATAAAGACCAAATTAGAATTGAATAAAAATGTAAATAATTTGAATAATATAAATAATAATTATCTTCTAATAACTTTCTACAATATACGAGTTTTATTCAAATTTATGAATTTCACAACAAAAACTTCTATAAATTAAGCTTAATAGATCGACAATGGGAAACCCTGAGAAAAAAATCACGAAATTGCAAATCATGAAATAGTTGTAATTAAAAATAAATGTAGACAGTTTTAAGTGAAAATAGTTGACAATATTCGCGCTCGCAGAAATATGTCATTAGGCAACTATACTAGGTATAATAAAATTTCGTTGCTTTTTCAAGAACTACAGAGGTTAATAATAGAACTCAAGGTTGGCGCATATTCGCGCATAATCTAACATATTTTAACATTTATAAAACTTTTATGAAACGCCAATCGCATTTTGTTTTGCTTAAGATTCTCATATTGATTAATATTTTTCCATTCAACTTCTATATATGTATTTTCTGTCTACCTGTGTATTATCATTCACAGCTATGCCTTAGATTGAATTTTCGACTTGTATACAGTATATTATTTGTACTATCAGCTGCGGTCAACTATGTTATGTGAGCTCATTAAATGAAACGTGATTCAATTTGTAGGCGAATTTTAAGTACTCGGCGTTATAAAGCAACACTAATTTACGCATAATATTTGTTGTTTCCTCGTGACTTTGTGTTTCGCAAATGACAGCAAAAGCTACAAAATAAAATATTTGTCATATTTTTGTTTATTTATAGCCCCTCGAGCTGCTGTATTTCTCTTTTTGTTGCCTCTATCATATAAGGCAATGTCTGCTTTTATTTGTATTTATTCTTTTCTTTCTTGTCTATCAATGCTTCGGCCCTGAACTTTGCCATAGCAGCATTTGGACATAATAAAAGGAAAGATCAATAAAAAAAGCTCATGGGAAAAAACGAACAAAAAATGTTCTAATGCTGACATTGCGTGTGGCAAATAAATTTGCCTGGCGAGCTAGAAACTCGTCTGTATTTGCCATTTACTTTTTCATTTTATTTTACTAATTGTTACGAGCAGCTAAAGAACTCAAAACAATCTACAGCTACTTAAGGGCAACATTCTCGCCATGGAGGAAAAATCAATTTGATTCTTCGCCTTTGAATTATGTCCAAAAATAAAATACCGAAATGAGAGAAGAAATAAACAGAATCTTGCTTGTTATTGCTGACGACAGCAAAAAGAAAAATAAATACGGCTACGAGAATGAACTGGCAATTCAAAGACAAATAAACTATGGACCAGGCCGGGCCAGGCAAGTGCAAACTGAAACAGCTTGAATGTTTCTGTTTCACATTTCTGCAATTCAGACATTCCTGTCACAAAGATATATCTACTATAAACGTCAGATATGCACTCAAGTTCATTTCCATCCCACAATCGCACGAATTTCCAATTTCAGCTGCATTTGGTCAGCTGAAACTAGTTTTTAGCAACGTCTTCTAATGATCTATGTGAGATTGTCAACTAATTTGGCACAAGCTGATTATAAATTGGGTTCGTTTCTTAGCAGAACACTTAAATTAGCATAAGCCCAATTTGCGATTCAAATCCAAAAATACCAAAATAAAGAATATATGTATTTTTATGAAGAAGCAAACCTTAAACCAAACAAGTTGTCCAACTACAACCGAACTGTGAAACCTGAATCATATTCCTCACATGCACATATTTCGTCAAAATTGACAGACTTTTTGAGTGAGCCTTATATAGAAATCATGAGGCGTCCAATTGCTGGACCAGTTTCTACCACATTTGATATATAGAAACGATTCAACAAGATTTTAAGCTGAGCTCAGTAAATTAAATTAGAAATGAATTATATAAACAATTATATTGAAAATACATAAATTAATTAAATTAACAATACATTATTTATCTTACATATTATATTTTTTGTACATTTGCATTTAGAAACTGCAAATAATTTTATTTATAGGCTTCCCATTATATTTCACATATTTTCTCATTCAATTTTAGAACGTTTCAAAATTGGAGCCCGTCTGCCTCTCTTTTCAAAATAAAATTATTTAATTTGTTCAAAAGTACAATTCAGGGTAAATTTGTAAATCGAACTGCACAGATTAACTAAATATATATAAGCATTTATATATTTTCAACAACACGTCTTTCTTCGGAAGAGTTAAGTAATGCTTTTGGCACGCTTAGCGCATGTCGCTTCGGGGCGCTCGGCTAGGCTGCTCTGCAAGACACCCTTCAGTTGCTCCCAAGGACTGTGGAAGTCGACGCTGCAAGCGCCGAAATGCAGGTGCAGCGGAATGCCCTTCCAGGGGCTCAGGCCAAGGAGAATGGTGCAGCAGCCTAAGCTGAGACGCAACTATAACGAGGAGCATGGAAATCGTAATCGTTCGCATCTGGAGCACCGCAGCAAAGCGCCCACACTGAAGGACCGCCTGATGGGGCCGCCCAGCGAGAACGCCTACTCCATGGGCAAGGGCGCGGCCGCGGGCGCCGCATTGATGGGCATCGTCGCGCTGTGCTACTACGGCTTGGGTCTGGCCAATCAGCCGAGCATCTACGACCATTCGTACATGTGGCCGCAATACGTGAGGGATCGCATCCACGCCACCTACGCCTACTTTGGAGCCTCCTGTGGCATCACTGCCGCCTCAGCAGCAGCCGTATTCCAGTCGGAACAATTGCTCAACCTAATCATGCGCAGCGGCTGGCTGGCCACGCTAGTCACCATGGGCCTGGTCATGGGCACCGGAGCCTTGACCCAGGCGCTGGATTATGAGCCTGGCCTCAACATGAAGCAGTTGGCCTGGGCATTGCACTGCGGCGTCATGGGTGCCATCATTGCGCCCATGTGCTTCATGGGCGGCCCCATCTTGGTGCGTGCCCTGCTTTACACGTCCGGCATTGTGGGCGCCCTCTCCACAGTGGCTGCGTGCGCGCCCAGCGACAGATTCCTACACATTGGCGGACCCTTGGCCATTGGCTTGGGTATAATCTTTGCCGCGTCACTGGCTAACATGTGGCTGCCCCCAACGACGGCTCTTGGCGCCGGCCTGGCCTCTTTGTCCTTGTACGGCGGCTTGATTCTGTTCAGCGGCTTTCTGCTCTACGACACTCAGCGCATAGTGAAGGCAGCTGAGAACTATCCGGAGCACGGTTACATCCGCTACGATCCGATCAACAATGCGCTGGCCATCTACATGGATGCCCTCAATATATTCATACGTATTGCCATTATTTTGTCGTCTGGAGACCAGCGCAAGAAGAAGTGAGCAACACGGCAGTCAGTTGAAGAGAGACATTCCAAATTGCATTAGTACATTTTTTCTGGTTGAGGTTTATTACAAAATTGTGCATTTTTCGATTTAATCAGTACAGGAACATTAACATCAATGTCTTAGCAGTTTGATTTCAGCTTGCTTAATCAGTGATTGTACTCGCAGAGAGATTGAAAGATCTTTCAATCCATTAAGCTAGAAGCTTAATTACAATTATGAGTCAGAGAAGATTTTTATTGTTGCTATCAATCTCAGACTTAAGTGTGACTTGAAGCTAGTCTCGTTGAGCTTGAGTATATAATATGCATTTCAATTACACTCGATAAAGTGGCTTTAATTGTTAGATTTATATTTATTCGCTTTAATTCGGATTCACACCAAGTTTTGAGCTCGTGTCCCTGAACTTGAGCAAGATAAACAAAAACACCTTTAGCTTTCCAGACAAATGGAATCTTTGTATTCTGTCAGAATTGTTTTATACTCTATGCTTTTCCCGGCCAGCCCTGGAATATGACCCCTGGCGATAAGCAACGCGTGTAACAGATTATGTCGCAATGATTGCACTCATTTTCCATAGCCAGACGACCTGACAGCGCCAGTTCCCTGACAGCCCCCTCCACATAGTTATCAGGCATGTGCGCGAACAAGCGACTCCAGCACGCAGTCTAGGCCGCGTTACATATACACATTTCATTATAATAAAAACAAAACAAAACCTGAAGCCGACACAATTTCCATGAAATAAAATCCCCACACACATTCTCATAATTTCCGTGGAAATGAAAGTTGGACACTATTTGTTTAGTGCTTACATGTCCATTTGGCTGGTTATTAACGCGTTGCTGTTGACCTTGACGGGACTGACACGCAAGGATGCCAGAAACGCGAAAGCTTTCATTGAGAGCTTTTCGCGCATAGCCGCTTATGAATGAATCGCCCGAAAAGCTCTCAAGTGGCGCAAGGATAAAACACAAGGTAATCGTTGCTTGCATTTTCAGCCCTGATGTCAGCCAGGTCAAGGAGTGTTTGCAGCGCCAACTGTTCTGGTACTGAGTATATGGCTAAGTAACTGAAATTTTAATGCTGCTCTAAATACATGCAGATGAATGTTGAATCAACAAAATTTATAAATATATTTAAATAAAATTTAAATATATCTAATGTAAATAAAAATATTACAATACAAATATAAATATAATAATTAAAAGAATATTGATGAGTATTTATAAAAGAAAGAGAATTGTGTTGTAAAATATAATATGTAATAGTTTTAGAAAAATTAGAAGAGTTGATCATTAAATTTGTTTTTAAGCCGCAAAGGAGTCTTATTAAAGAAACACTTCGAAATGCAATAATTACATTACATTACATTATTACATTATATATATGTATATATATTACATACTACTA
The DNA here is from genome assembly GCA_035045845.1 of Drosophila buzzatii. Lineage (NCBI taxonomy): Eukaryota > Metazoa > Arthropoda > Insecta > Diptera > Drosophilidae > Drosophila > Drosophila buzzatii. The sequence continues at coordinate 165,226 of JAWNOS010000224.1, forward strand.
TCACAATGATATATATATTATTATTGGAAATATTCACAGCTAAGTTACAACTTAACCACAAAATTACAAGAATATTTAAAATAACATGTGCAAAATAACAAATATATTTATTAAAATTTACATATATAAATATTTATAATCTACAATTGTCTCCACTAATTCGACTCAATTTAAATCACTTAATATCCTCAGCATTTTCGTCCACATAATAATCTAACGTATTAATATCAATAACTATCAATATGAATAACCATATGTATGTATATATCCAAGATATATGTATATAAAAAAGTCTTTATCTATAGTTTTTCCAGCAGAATAGTTCAGACCTGGGAATTAATTTGAAAGTTATGTATTGATATCTCTGCTATGTTCGAGTAAATTTCTTAATCTGCGCGTGATAATAATATTAACAATAAACAATCGTATACAAATCAAATATTAGTTAAAATCCAAGAAATAATTTATTGACTGTTAAATATCATTTCCTTAATATAGTCCAGAATGAACATAATGATTTCACTCAATGGCTATAATTCAGCTAGAGTCATCAAAATATTATAAGATAATATAAAATATCTCATCTATAATATATAGAAACGATATATACATATATAAATAACATAATATAGAAATGACCAGGCTGTTAAAGCAATAAAACTCATTTACGCATTAGCAAGCGAAAAATATCAATGGATATACGAAGAAAAGATTTATATCAAATATTATTTCTCTGTCTGTGCTCTCTTCATTTTGTTCATTCAAGCGACTACAAAATGTACAAAACGCTACAAAAATTAAATAAAATTGACGAACGCACACATACAATCAAAGGTGTGCGTGTACGAGTGTGTGTGAGTGTGTGTATGTAGTGTGGGCGGTCAGCTCGAGCGACAGCGACAAATGCACGTAAAGTGTTGCCGCGGCTCGCAATACGCGGCGTATGAGCAATGTTGAATCGCCCAAAAATGTAAAGAGAAATGAAAAACACGGAGATGGCAGCAAAAGTATATATCAACATTTTTTAGCCAACGCAAATATGGGGAAATTTGTGCTTATTTAACGTTTAGAATAAATAAAATCACAAAGTAATCTAAAACGAAAAAAGAATCAAACAATAAACCGAACAGAATGCAAATATGTCGCTGCACAGTGGAACACATGAAACATATTTCATTGACGAAGGTCAAATTTTGAGTGATTTTATTGTCGGGCTGGCAAACATTTAATTCGATTTGATCAAATGCCAAACGTGCGCCCAGAATCGTGTGAGCAATGCAATAAAACTGAAGGTTAATAGGTGTAAGTGATGTTGGCTCCCATACAGACAAATATATATCCATACAGTCTATATCGCATATATGTATATTCGCCTTATTCAATTGACAAACATTGTCGCATGGCGAAATTGAACGAATTAAATTATTGCCACAAGCTAAAAATATATCAAATTTGCGTTCAAATTGACAATTTGAAGTTTTACTGTTGCGTTTTTTCTGTGACGAGAGTTGAATGCTTTATGAATATAAATGACTGAGTGCTCCGTTCAAATGCAACGGCATAAATCACGGCAATACTATAAATATTCAAATATACTTTAAAGTGAAATACAAACCGCGCAACAAAATGTTGCACTTGGTGACAAAGTCAAAAAGTTAAATATGAAAGACAATCTTCAAAGAGAAAATTTAAATATTTCACAAACTTTTGAGGAATTTGTTCTTTGCTTTAACAAGAGTTTATTAAATTGAAACATATTAAGTTGATTTATAGCACTGCAAAGGGGAAGTCCATTTCGATTTGAATTCATAGCTGTCAAAACTCTTTGGAAATCCCAATCAAAGCTTTTCCGTTTTATTGTTTTATCAACAGTTTGATGACTTCAAACACAAGTGGAAGCCTCAATTCGAGTTCTTTGTGCTTTTTTAAAACAAACATTTAGTAATTAGTCCCAAATCAACTACAGTGATATAAACGCTCTTTAAAGAATAGCCATATGGACCAAATGAGTAAATGAAAAGTGTCTTAATCACGTTCCGAGCAGCTCTGCTTCTTTTTCATCATAGTAGTTTGCAATATACAACTTGTTCTTTATTATCTTTCATGTAGAGAACAATTTTTTATCAAATTAGGCAAACCTGTTGCTGATCTCATGGCACAATCTCTTTTTTCGTTCTCTCAAACATTTCGCTTTGACACAAATGACTCAGCTTGACGTTTTATACAATAGGCAAAATTTGCATAAATAGGTTGATATTGTTTTTGTAGTTGCATACCCTATATAAAATGAATACGAGGTAGGTGAGGGAATATAGTGTGTAAAGCAGAACTAAATATCCTCAGCCTCATAAAATATTCATTATCTAAGCTGACTTTGGTTTGAATGACTTAATCGGTTACATATATTAGAGAATTTCTAGCATATATATTTAGAAATATTAATCTTAACACTTAAAATAAAAATTCTACATTTCTTTAATGTTAATATGTTTTACATTTCTTCTTATCGCTCTGAGTTTTTTTTTTTTCCAATGGAATAAAATATAGCACATTTAATAAGCAAACTTAGATTTTCCTAAATTACAGGGTAATTGTTAGTCAACCAGTCTAGATCATATATCACTTTTTCCCTTCTTTTTTGCCCTAGCTGCGAGGCGCTTGTAGAGCAGTGCTCTACCTAATTATTTGCGTAGTTAAAGTGCCAGCAGAGGCAGACAATGGACGCCTCTAATGACAGCTGGGCGATGAGCGATAGCAGGCACTGTCATGCGCCGAGTTTACGTTAGCTCGTTATGTAGACAAATTACAGAGTTCCCGGGAATCAATAGAATGCTTTGAGCTGTGCGAACAATATGGACACAGGTAGCGCCGACGTAAGCTGTCAGAGAATTGGAGGTCCTGGCGTAAGCATATTGTTGTTAACGTCTGACATGTCGTTGCTCAGGCCAAAGGACATGCGTTGCTCAGGCACAAATTGCAGCAATTTGCTTGAAAAATTCATTTATTTTGTTGATACCCACTCGCGGACACACCCCGCCTTTGTTTACTATATAAATATTTTATCTTCAGGGATTTGCTCGACTTATATTTGCCTCGCTTATCTGAGCAAACGTGTGCCTATATAATATATGCACAGCTACCCATTTGCCTTAATTAAGTTGATTTACTTAAACAATGGTTTTCTAGATATGTAGGCATCAAACGGAATCGTAATATACATACATTTATTTAATAACTGCCTGAAGGAACTCAGAGTCTATGAAAGATACAGATTGCAAACTTGGAAGATATATAGCACTTAGACCAGAAATAACATTTGAAATTTTCGAACAAATCGATAAGATTGCTAGGTCTGATACGCATATGAAACAAAGCATGACGTAGGAGACTTTTAGAGGCCCGGTTCATTTCCAATAAAACCGATTAATAAAATAATATTCTTAGATAATATAGTTATGAGTATCTACTCATAGACAATTGCACGTTTACCCACAATTTATCGATTAAATATCGAATTTTTATATATCTAGGTAGACTTTACTTATTGAATTACTATTAAATGTGTTTCATTTAGTTACTGTTTCTTCTATATGACACAATTCGCTTATGTCACTTGGCTGACTGTAAAAGGCGGCCATAATTAAATGGTTTAATGCACTAAAGTCTATTAATTACGTCAAGTACTAGACAATAGTTTGCGGCCAAAAACAGAAAATGGATCTAGCGATGATCTAAACACTTGGAATTGATTAAGCCTTCAGGTAATTTAAGCCGATTAATCATGAATCTTTTTATGATTAACAAACGATTCTTTATGGCTTTATGGGGCTTTTTATAATGCTACTTACTTGAGTCCAATTTTGATTTGATCAAACGCAGCCATGGAAGACATTTTGTTGTGAGTTTTGTTGTACTTTTTTGTTGTTGCAATTTCAATTTCAATAAAAAAATATATCTTTTATATAAAATCAATTTGATAGCTGAGCTAACTATTTATTTAACCATGAAAGTAAATTTGTGCTTGGTTTGTTTTCGTTTCAATCCTTTGCCAGCTGTTTGTTTGACCTTGTTATGCGCCTGATGATACGAACGAAATCATAACAGGATGCTGCACGCAGCAGCTGCAGACACGCTGATAAGCAGCTTTCGCTGGCGCACGTCCTGCGCAGTCCCACACACACGCGCACGCACGAGCACACGCAGGATAATTGTACAGTGAAAAAAAGCGCACAGACAGATTCGCTCATATACACACACACACACACACACACACAAAAAGACACTTATGCTTTTTGCTTATCACATAACTTTTGCTTTCAAAGACACACGCGAAAAACGTTTGTTGTTGTTACTAGGCGGCGCGAAATTAAATTAATTCTATTATAGTTTAGTTTATATTGAGTTGATATTGTTGTTGCTGCTGTGGCTGCTGCTATTGTATTATTAGCAAGCTGTTGCTTTTATTCAAACGCTTAGCCTCTTCAGCTACGAATCGTTCCACGTCCGTTTGACTTGAAGGCAGCTCATCAACTGTTTTCAAAGCACACAACCGAAAAGCTACGCGCGAAAGTTCTAAGCACATGGCACATGCAAAAGCTCGCCCATTGAGCGAGCATAAAGAGCGTGCGAAACTAGCTGTTCTGTCTTGCTTGCTCTTATTGTGTATTTTTTCTGTTCTTCTTCTTGTATTTGTGCGTGTTGTGTTGCGCTTGCTCATATTGTTGTTGCTGTTATGAGTTCTTCTTTCAGTGCTTGTAGCGCTGCTGAGATTACTGTTCTTGTTGTTGATGTCATTATGTGTTCTTGTTCGTACAGCGGCTGTTCTCAGCCTGCTCATGTTATTATTATTGTTGTTGTGTTTACAAAGTGAGCTGCTTCTTGCTCATCTAGCAGCTGTTATTGTGCGTGCTTCACCATATTCGTGTTGCTCTCCTAACTGGTTTTTGGTTTCATTTTGTTGGTAAGTTTACTCATCTTGCTTATTGGTTGATCTCATACCATGATCAGTGAGCGAACCGCGCGAGTTGCTGTAATCTATTTAAGCAGAACTGTAGACTCATGGAAAGAAGCTTCTTCTCTCTCTCTCTCCCTCTCTTTATCTCTAACTCTCTCGATTCTAAATATCCTACTTCTCTTTATGATTGATATAGTGTAGATATAGTAGATTAACATGTCTCTTTTGCATAGGTCATTGCGTACTGAATCATAGGTTATAGTTGACTCACGGTTACGATACTAACAGCCCCAATAAGTGCGCCTTATCAACACATATTGATAAATCTACATGAGTATTTTCGTATGTGCCCACTGTAATGTCGCTTGTTTTGCTGACACGCCTTCATAATCTTTCTGAAAAAATCATTAAAAAAATACATATAGTACGTACATATATAAATCATATAGATAAGGTGAAGTTTGCCCAATGCATTACTTGCTCCGAGCGCCAATGAATCATGGTCTCTAAAAGGGAATACCGCAGAGCTTTCCAGTGACAATTTTTGTTGGTAATGAGGCAAAGTTCATGTTTATAATGGATAATTATTTAAATATACTTACATTCCAAATACCATAAAAGAGTTGAACTTGTATATCTTATCTAGCCTTGTCTCTGAATGTCTTTTGAGGCTAGCGTATGCCTAAAGTGAATTTGTCTGCAAAACGGTTTTTTCTCTTATTGTTTAGATTTGTTAGAGTAATGTAAGCAAAGTAAGGGTATCACATGACTCCTGATACCCATTTTGAAGGACTAGGCCATGGGCGCAAACTTTGGTCGCGCTTAAAGTTCGCTGCGAAGCTTTCACCGTGCTGCGCTTTTGAAGGTATTAATTTTGAAAATGGGGTCAGCCGTTGGCTCTGACCGAGCAATTATTGTTAGTTATGTCCAGTTGGCGTTAGTTAGTATTACTTAGTCGCAGTCACGCAAATTGAGAGCTTATCGCAACAATCGCTCGATATCTGGCACTCACACGCGATGTGCACGCGCTCTGGCACAAATCAAAGTTGATTAAGCTTAATCAAAGTAATGATATACCGCTATATTCTCTGATTAGCTATGCTTCGGTGTCACTCCTCCCCCACCATCTCACATATTTTTCAATCTTTTACTATTTGACCTTGCGAAAAAGCGCCGGCTCAGCGTATCATAAATTCTCGTGACTTATGTTGTTTCCATTGCTTGCAGTTGTCGCTCTCTGAGCTTTTAGGAACTGAACTTGAACGCACTCTCTGTCTCTCTCTCTCTCTCTCTCTATCTATCTCTCTCTCCCCCCATGCTCTCTATCTTTGCGATCGCGTGCTCAGCAGTTACTCGCGTTTTTTCCCCCTTAATTCATTTAAATCAATTGAAAATTTGCGTCTATTTCTGGCTCCGTTTGCATTTTGTTGAATTCAAAATAATTTTGATTAATGAAAATTAAAGCTCATCATTTACTTTGCTGGGATTTACACATTTATGTGTATGTGTGCTCTTGTTAGCTGATCGTTGCCATCTGTTAACGTTTTACTTATTCAGCAAATGGCATTGCGTGCACTATTAAATAGATAATTCGGTTGACTCATTTAAACTTTGCACTTTGCACGTCATATAAATGTAAAAAAAAAAAAAAAAAAAAACATTTTTAAGAAATAAACAGAAATAAAATTGTTTTTCAGCAGAAGAAGCAAATAAGAGGATATACTCATCACAGCAGCTGGATCGCTTCATTTCATTTTCACCACAATATTGAAATAATTATAATAAAAATAATATCGACTACAAGTCTAATCTTCACATCTCAGGAAAAGTAGATATATAGTAGTAGTAAGTACATGCAAACAAAAAGTAATTAAATAAAATAAAGGTCAACAACACAAAAAAATAAAACTTTAAACTATCTGAAATGTATGTATAACAAATAAGTATATGTGTATATAATATATATATATATATTAGTTAACGAAACCTTTTTTTACTCTTAAAAATCTAAAATAAAATCAAATTCAATTGTGTGATAAGAAACAGATTTCCAGGTATTTTAAATAAAATTGTGATTTATTAAGGAAATGTGTTTACAGTGAATTTTGTGATGTTTAAAATGTCATTGAGCTTTACCTACAAAATGGCAAACATATTTGCAGTCCGTCTTTGAATGCCAATCACAAATATTAAATGTGTCGGTAATCCTTAAAGTCAAATAACAAAATATTGCTGTTCAATTGAATAAGAATTTTAAAGAAATTGACACTACCTTAGGTCCCTTTAAATATTCATGAGAATTGAGACTTAAATGTCAATTTTCTTTGTAATTAAATGTTGTGCATTTCACACTGAACCACATATCCAGGAACCCAGATAAGAAGACGCAGTAAATGCCAGCTGTCACACAACAAACAGCGTGACAGTTGTTCATAATTTTCAGGGACTGTTGGCGCTGCTCGGAGGGTCGCACCTTTTTTCGCGCGCGCTCAATGTTGGACTCATGAATTTTTCAAAATCAAATCAAAAGTTCTGCCCGCCACGCCCCCGGGTGAGCAGCAAATGGCTAACCCCGACAGCCATAATTTTCAGACAGTTCAACAATCTCGCGTGACTTTTTTCAAGCCATTCCGTGACTCGATAATGGCACACGGGACACATGCATCTTCCTGTTGCCCCTGCGGGCGACGACGCCATAGCAAACTGGAGCATGGCTTATGGCTTGCAAGTGTGACTAACTCCATGAGTGTGTGCATGTGTGTGCTTGTGTGAGAGTGTCATCCGCTACGCCCACTCGCACACACGTGACAATAAAACAAAAAGTAAAAAAAAAAAAAACTATTGTCTGGGATTTTAAAAATGTATAAGCTTTTGACATAGTTAAAGCCTGTTTAACTTGGCGGAATGTGGGATTGCATAGGATAACGAGGCAGCTTAAGCTAAGTGACTGAAATCTCATCGTAATATAAAATTAAAGCCATCATAATTATAATTTCATATTTCTTAGGAAGCTCCATTCAAGACGAGAGCCGCTGAACACTTCAAAGAACTGATATTCCAATACATAACATATGTACACAAACACACACACACACTTTCTTATTCGTATTCAGATGCATTTCTGCTCAACTTAAACATCTTTAAGGACTTTAAATTTAAACGTGATAAATTGTTTTGATTAAAAAGCAAAATGTGAACAGCAATTAGCTCTTATTAGTTAACTACAATAACCATATATCATGCCCGCACTTAAATTCCCATTAGCAAAAATGTTGCAAAAAGCATTGCATACTTTTGGGCGGCAGCTATTAAACAGAACCTGGAATTCAATCTGCGCCTAAAAGATGCCATGCCTGAATAAATTTTTAGCAATTTACAAAGCAACTGTAAATAATAATTAAAATATTACAAGGAAATATACAACTGAAATATATGAGCATAATTTTAGAGACCGAAGGTCGCCCAGCTTAGTGAATGTGTAGCACGTGTAAGTTGTTAATTACAATTAATGCCAGACGGAGCACAGTCGGGCCGGAGGTTGGCAGCGGACGATTCAAATGTACCTCGTGTGTGGGATTTAAGCCAGACAAAACGACTTTTCAAATTGCCACAAAGTAGGTACAAACGTAACACAAACAAATTACCAAATGTTGTTTTGGTTAAAGCTGAGAGAGAGAGAGAAAATGGGCCAATAATTAATCTTTTTTTTGGGGTAACTGAAATTTGTCACTGGCTGTGTGAAAGCAGAAAAAAAAAACATATATAAAAAATGTATATTACGAAAATTCAAATATTAATGATTGTAATTTTCATTTTATATTTATTAAAAAAAAAAAATAAATAAATAAATAAGAAAAATTTAATTTAAAAATATTTTTCTAAAGCTTTTACAGAGCATAGCATTATTATATTAAAACTGCGACTCAAATATATATATATATATATATATATATATACGAGAAATGTATGTCTATCTATGTGTGTGTGTGCATGTGTTTATGTGTTAAAAGGGAATATGTGAGCTTTCACCTTCCAACAACTGAAGTGAACTGTGTGTGTGCAGGTGTCTGAAAATGTTAGGAATTTTTAATATAATAATGCGCTGAATACTTTACGCTTGGTTTTTCCAATTGGTTGAGCTGAAGCAACTGAGGAGTCGTATACGTTTTGCTCAATAAGTAAAAAATTAAGGACACACATTATTTTTGTATATATTCGATTTATTCGTATAAGCATTTATCTGATATTAAAAAAAATACACACGCTATAGTATAATAATATCTAAAGTCTAACCAATCTTGATGCATAAATAATTATTTATGTACACAAATTTAAAGCTTAAACATTGATTTTTTTTATTAGATTTAATGGACTTATGTTTACACTAAAATGCCATTCGATAATAACTCAATCAGAATATAAATAGCCAAAAGGACTTTATAAAAAATATGCTCATATTTACAAACACACACGCAGGAATGTATCTGAGCGTGAGTGTGTGTGTATTTATATATAAATTTACATTTGTTGCCAAAGCAAACAGTTTTGCTGTGCATTTAGGGCCAAGCCGAGGGCCATGACTTAAAGCTACATACGTAAATAATAGGTTGGAGTGACGTGGCACGGAGAGCAGGCTGCGTGGCTGGATGTTGCTATCTAGTACAATAGTTGCTTGTCGGCATACATGCTGTCCCAGAGCCAGAGTTTTTGGGCCTCCGGTAAGTCAATCACGTGCACATCTTTTGAAATATTCAAGCACTTGAAGACCGCATCCTGCCGGGAGATGGGCAGCCAAACCTCTGGCTGTACGTTTGCCTTCCCGTTGGGCTCCTCCTGCGGGTAGAGAGCGATGCTGGGTTTCCCGGTCGCGGCAAAGTGCACCACCATGGACACCAGACGCTTTATCGTCTTAAACTCTTCCGAGTGAGTCTTCAGCTTTTTGGCAGCCGCATTGTAAAACAAATAGGATAAATCATCGGCATGGCACGTGCCGCGCACCTTGCGGCCGCAGGTAATAATTCGCATTATGTTGAAGTGCTCCGAATCAAAATCGAATCGATACAGAAATGTGGGCGCTTGAGACGCGTGCCGACTACGCGACAGCAGGGTGCGATGGATGCCATGCCAGAAATATTTATACGAGCAGAGCTGAAATAAATTGAATTCATGGATTAAAGCAATACATCTTCAATGCATAAATATGGATGAATATATATATATATGTTATAAGTATATTTATATGTGCTTAAATTTAGTGATTTATTTTACTGCTCTTTGATAGCTGCTGTGCATAGGAAAGGTAGAAATATATCTATATATGTATAGCTTACTTCTCATTTCTCACTTTATTTTCTAATGTCTCAAATTGATTTATACTATTTAAATAAGTAGTCTTGCGTTAAGTATACAAATCCACATTGTTACTATAATGATCAAATATTAAGCTATAAAACGTGTCTAACATGTTCCAGCATGAACATGAAATTTACGACCAATTTTTATTCCAATTGTCAAAGCGATCAAGTCATGGGATATGCGTAAACCCTTGTGTCCTTTGCTTCAATTACACGCCATGGGAAACATTAGCAATGAGGATAAATTCGTTATTAGAAAATAAATGTTTATTTGTAAGAATGTTCCCACAAGTGACGACGAATTTCAAATACAAACTAGTTGCTTTTGAGTCGCTGCTTACTCATTTTTCTGCAGCTCACTCATTGGAATTCAGTATAGTGCGCAGTAGCTCATTAAAGTGGCCCTTTGAGCCTACTCATAGCCACATTCCACATTAGCTGTTTATCTCACACTTGACACATGAATCGCTGAAGCTCACTCATCATAGATGGGCTATCGCTCATCCAACTGTTTCTTGAGCCGCTCTATATATTCCTACCAGTGCAATACAGGCGTAAGCCCTATTTATTCTCACGAAATTAAGATTTATTGCATTGTATTGTATTTATTATATATTGTTAAATTATTAAAAAATATTTTTTCTTATTTATTTATTCATTATTATAATTTATTTGTGTACCTGGCTCCCTTCCCTTTTCTACCTCTTCATCTGTTTGTTACTTATTTATAGCATAGGAAATATCTCACTGCAGCGATAAGATACTTAGAATAATATATCAATTCAGCGTAAATTATTGTACCTCAATAAAATATTTTGCTCTTTCGGCACTTTACTCTTACAAATTTGTCTTTGGAATAGTTCTCCTACAAATATTCATTAGATTCAAGTATTTTCTTAGTTTCTTTCTAATTTGCAATTTATATTTAAATATTTTTACATATTTTATTTCTCTACTTACATCACAGTATTGCATTATCGTCTTTGGACTGGGCTCATCATTGCCAAAGAAGGAGGCCTTTAGCTTTTTGCCAAAGGCTCGTCTCTGATCTAAATCGAGACCAGCATCTTCGGGCGTGAGATACTCACAGTCGCCCAGGTCGCAGAGCAGATCTGGCCATTTGCGCACTTCGGGAAAGACGAGCAGCCCCTCAAAGGAGTTGCCGCCCACGACCAGAGGTATATCGTTGCCCCAGCAGTTGCGCATCATCTCCAGTGGGTGCTTGGGTATCACACAGTGCTTCGACTCGTATGGCTCGATGGTGGGTGCAAAGCAGAACATTACTTTCCGCTGATGCCTCTCCTCCATGGTGACAATGCCCTCGGCCATGCGCAACATGCTGCTCGCCTTGCACTGCTGCAGATGCTTGAATATCTCCCGGTCGTGCGGCTCGCCCGTAAAGCCTGTGGCCTTGGCTAGACGATAGGCCCAGTCGTTTTTGGGTGTCACGGCCCAGGGCGACAGAGCTGAGCCCGACATCAGCACAGCCTTGTGGAAGAGATTCCGTGTCTGCTCTGTGAGCATCATATAGTGCGTGGAGGCGCCTCCTGCGCTCTCGCCAAATACGGTTATGTTATTCGGATCGCCGCCAAAGAATTGGCAATTTTGTTTGACCCAGCGTAGGGCGAGCACCTGATCCTTGAGGCCCGCATTGCCGGGCACATCCAGGTCAGGGTCGTCTAAAGTGAGAAAGCCTAGTACTCCTAGGCGATACGTTATGGTCACCAGCACCACATGCTCCATCATTATGTAGTCGGGACTGTAGAGATCTCGCGAGGCTTCGCCCATCTGGAAGCCTCCGCCATATATCCAGACGAGCACGGGCAGCGGCTTTTGCGGTTTTAGCTGAAAGACAATCGCTATCAAATCTAGGTTGCATTGTAGATTATATGTGTTTGACTCACCTCCCTGGTATATACGTTCAGGTACAGACAGTCCTCGCTGCCCTGCACTTGCTTCAGCACCAGATTCACCTGGCAGGGCTTTGTGCGAACGCGCGTGCAGCGTCTAACCTCTGTCCATGCATCTGGTTCGACGGGCGCCTTGAAGCGCAAATCCCCCACCGGGGGCTTGGCAAAGGGTATGCCCTCGAAGCTGTAGTAGTGCGGTCCATAGATCGAGCGCCACTTCACGCCCTTCACCCTGCCATAGACCGTGTCGGCAACGACCTTATCTTTGCTGCGCAAATGCTGTTGTTTTGTCTTAAACTTGACATAGCTGGAAATAAGGGAAAAACAAAGGTGAGCACCATTAATGCAATACGAATCCGACAGGTGAGTGCACTTCGAGGCAATCAAATTGACCAACTGTTTGAATAAACATTCCGCTGCTTTATTTGTAAACATTCAATAAACACTTTGCGCGTGCTTCTCTATGACTACCTATGGCCCCACGCTAGACAAACAACATAAAAAAATGCAATTGATTTCATCAGCGGAAGGCCTACAAATGTGTGCTAGAATGAAGAGAATATTATAATATAACTAGCATAATCTATATCTATAGGTTAGTTGCAGAATCACATACAAAATGCATACATAATAAATTGTCGATTAGATAATCTACTATAATATATCAGAAAAATGTCAGCAGATTAATAAAAATTAATATATAATTCAAGAATGATTGTATGAAATCAATTTTAAAGAAAAAAGAAACATATGAAAGCAAAGAGGAATTTTTCTGTCATTATTTACTTTTTCTTTTTTTTTAGTTTTTATTGTACTAAATTTGATTATTTTTTTTTAATTTTTTAAATTCTATATAATTATTTTTATGTATTATTTTTTAATTTTACTTTTTAATATTTTCATTTATAGTTACTAAAATAAATAAATAATTTTAATCAATTAATCTTGAGTTTTCTATTTATTCATTATTATTTCTTTATTTTATATTGATCTAATTTATTATTTATTAATTTGCGTTGATTGTATCCTTTTCTTTTTTAAGTAAAATAATTTATTCACGTACTGATTAATAAAAAGAAGATGTAAAATAATTTTTATGAAACAAAAAATGTTTAAACTATTTATTTTCTTAAATTATTTGAATAAAAAGCAATGCAGTTTTGTTGTTATTTAAACAGCAAACAGCAACAGCCAAAATTTGATGTTTTATCAATATTATCATTAATTTCTTATCAAAATAAATAATTATCAGCTTAGCTGAAAATACAAAAAAAAATCGACCCTAGTCTAGAGAATTTTTTTCAGGGTATTACGTGTACGCGAATGCTAGAGCGCAAGCGTCCCCATTAAATATTTCAAGTGCGTTTCCATTTAGAAACGTGCCAGCCAAACGATGCGTGAGTCGATCCACAGCAGACCGCGGCGCCTCGATATAGATTTTGAGATATGGAAATATTAAAATAAAAAAAAAATTTTTCGCACAAATCACTCGGAATACTTCACGTGGCATAAGCAACAAATTAATTAGCAGCTGGCGAAGTTCATTTTCCCATTCTATTTTTACCGAGCAGAGTGCAACCTTGAGGGTATTTTCATAATTCCAGTTAAAAACTCTTCTAATTACTCTGTGTGAATTGTACAACACTTATACACCGCGTGCTAATTGCAAGCATTAATTCTACAATTTCACCAGGCTCAAGGTCATTGTAAGCTACATAAACGAGCTAGTTAAAAAGTGATATGAGCGAGACTTATGTAGTCTAGCTGGTTATTCCAACCAAACTGAACTACATATATTCATACAACTTTTATTTTTATGGCCGTCTGAAATAAAAACAATCAACTGGCGGTCGAGACGCAATATCCCATAACCGAGCCGCATCTGTTTCTGGGTCTGCTAGCGATTTGTATGCCGATTGAAATCGCAAAGAAACGTTCACACAAATCTCTGACATTGACTTTGCATACGAAACTAACCACATAAATTATTTACAGTGTGCTAATCAGATGTGCATATAAGATATCAAAGCATATGAGCAACGGAAGTGGTCTTGTCAACAGCATTAGCTAGCTAATGTCTGAGCATTTGGAAGGTGCTAAATGTCTATGATTATTAACGAATATTTACAGTTATTTTTAAGATGTTCGAAATGCCCTTGTAAAATAAATTTTGTAGCTAGTCGCGTTGACAGCTTCAACAACTTAATATGTTACATAATGAGACATCAGAGTTGCCCTCGTCTGCTGCCGTTTATAGCTCTCTTAACAGCTTAGACAATCGCCGAGAATTAGCAAATTCCTTGTAAAAGCCTTAATCTGTCAATTAGCTAGCATTGCCTTATCTTTTTAGAAATGCATGTAGCAAACATGCCTCAATTAAAATTAATGTTGAGCAACTCAAACACAACAAACCCGAAAGCCGATCAGAAATCAATCAATACTTCAATTCATCAATCGGCAGGAGCGCGTTGCAGGTCAATGGCATTATGGCCCAGCACACTTTATTTTGGCTGCCAAAAATGTGGCTGAACAAATTTGTAGCCATTTATCAAAATCGTGCAGCGATGTGTAAAGCAATGCAAATGCAAAAGCCAAAAACACTTGCAATTTCAGCAGCCATTGATGGATTTCAGTTCGCCGAAGAACAATACTAGACACAATACGTTCGACTATAATATTCAATATAATATTTTACGTTTATTAATGGAAGTGTGATTCAATCTATGGCGGAAGCCAAACAAAATTATAAAGTACGATAAAGCTGAAGATTAAAGTCTATTTATTATTCACTGAACTCACTTGGCCACTTCCCTCTCGAGCTAACTCATTCTACTCTTTGAAATCGTCTGCTTTAAGAGACTATTTTATTTTAACAGTTTTTGTGGAAGATACTCTTTGCACTTTTAATTCGGCTTCAGATATGTATATTCGGACCTGTTAATTAGTTCCATCGACTAAATGCTTCAAGTGTTATGTAAATGCCTCGATGTTTCAATATTTAATTCTAATTTATTATTCAAATTGTCTAGTTTATTATTTATTTATACAAAGCAAGACAGTTAAAGTAAGACAATTAAATAAATATATTACTAACACGAATAATATATGATGCAATTCGTTTAAACGATGCACAGAGTCTAACAGTTATGCTGTCGGCAGCTGTTTTATTTTTAATTATGTGAATAATTAGAATAATTGCTTAAGCGTTAATTCTTAACTATTTCCTAAGCGTTGCTACCAGCTCGAATTGTATGCACGTCTTGCGAAATGAAAACTTGACTGAGCCACAGCCAAAAAACTCCGCTGAAGACTCGTTTTCATTTTTATGCAGCTACGCAAACAGTTTGTTGACATTTCGAGTTGCTGACATAGTTTGGCGAGCTGGCAGAATTTTACAAAAATAACACTGAGGTAACCCTGACATTTCAGAGAAGTGAGCCAAACGTGTGCAGAGCGCATTTTCGCTGTGATCTTGACTTTGGCCAGTTAGTCAGAACGCTTTCAACTGCTGTTCGATTTCACATTCATTGGCTAAAGGTGCCGTTGATAATAGAATTTTCCGTGTCATACGCTAAGCTAACTAAACTTTTGATTTATGTAGTGAAGTGTTCGACCAAATTGACTCGGCTACAGTGAGTCCGGCCCTTATCAACTGATTTCGCATTGTTATACATATTCTATAATTACGAACATAAAAAATAACATTAAAATAAGCTGACAGCTGATAAAAAAAAACTACCTCTAAGAAAGATTGGTAAACCATTTTAAATTAAGTTTACTCATTCTGACTGGGCGCTGGGAACAAAGTTCACCGTAGAGTGAGACTAGACATAATGTCTAATCTTATCAGGGGCTCACTCAAGATCAGCGGGTTCCTCAAGGTGAAGCGTTAAGTGCAGACGATGCGGATGCAACTTTATTTAGAAAGACCTCCAGTTGTATTTGAACCGGATTCGAGATTCTTGACGAGCCCAGCCCCTGCGGCTGCGATATGCCAGTGTTGATAAGCTCATATTCCAAACTCTGACGCAGCTCTGGTCAATTTCAACACAATTTATTTTTACAATTCTTATTTTGACTGATGAGCGATAAGCCGCGCTTCTGCTAATGGGAAAAGTTCAACCAGCACTTGAACTATTCGATAGATTGCCCATTGAGGCAATCAGATAGCAATTTCTATTTGTGCAAAAGTCACGGAGCTCAAATATTGCTATTCCTAATAATAATAATATAAGTGCACAATTCTAATTTCTAAGGTCTAATGAATGTGACCTAGTTTAAATCTATAATCACTTATACTATTTGCAATGTATGACTAAATTTATATTATGACTTAATACAGTTGCAATTATTTTAAAATAAAATAATCATAAATGAATATTGTAAATTATTTAATAATAAAATATTAAAAAGAAATAATTCCTTTCAATATTTTTAATTTATTCATTTTAGTTTACATAACAATATTATTACTTGACCTTTTTTAATTAAAATAATTTTAGCTAGATTTTATTATTGAGCTTAAAATTAAATAATATAATTAATTTCAATTTCAATTGCAATAATATAATAGATATAAAATAATTAAATTTCTTTAATGCAAATATTTTTTAGAACTTTTATAATTATGTAATACAAATTTACTGTAAATATTTATTGTATTTTAAATAATAAATAAATTGTGATTATTAAATAAAAATAAAATGTAGTGTAATAATTTATGTTAAATAATTGAATACTATTTTAATGAAAATATTTCTATTGTATATTTACAATATATTGCAATTGGAAATAAATATTTAATAATGCTTACACAAGTTTCTTGGAAATACGTATATGCAATCATTTCAAATATAAATATTTGCAGTCACTTACTTTAATGCAATGCGCATCTGATCGGCAATGGCTATATCGAATGACATATTCTCGTGTGGCTTTGCAACAGCTCAGAATGCAGTGCAATTTGATTCCTTGCCTCTGGGCAATTAAACACACACACACACACACTCACTCACACACAAGCAAGAGAAACAATTCACTAGCTATTCGAAATCACAGTTGATGTCGGCGCGATAGGTCAAATTGTTTTAAGTGACAAACGACAAAGGCAAATGGCAAATGGCAAGTGGCATATAAAAACTTAAACGCCTACGCGGCGTCTGCGTAACTTGCCCTTTCTAGCAGGCTTCCGCTGGAAGTGCCTGATTGATTTTTCGTTTTGCTTATTTACGTTTAAAGTCTTTTCATTTGATATTTAATTGAAATTTGCATTTGTTCGGATTTTCTTGACTGCAATTCGCGTTAGTGTGCGTTTAATTAAGTGTGCAGCGCTTCATTGATTGAGTTTAATGGAACACCGGCTTTGGGGCCTCGGGCTTGACTTGCGTTTTACTCAGGCGCTGCGCGTCTACTGAAGCATTTGAAGTAGGCGCTGTTTAAGTTTAGTGGTCGAGCGCTCGCCGCTCGAGTGCTCGGACGTATGTACGTATCGCACACACTCACACACACACACACACACGCACACACACAGAGAGAGGCGTAATTTTTACACTCATTTAGTCTGGCCGGGCGTATGAGTGATATTCTCAATGTGTATGCATGTGAGTGTGAGTGTGAGTGTGAGCGCTGCCTGGTTTCGCACTCAAATGCCCACGGCATTGTCTGCTCGAGTGAGCTCGCTTGCTGCCTCTGCTGGGCGCCGTTGTTTTGTTTAAACGTTATCGTTCTTGTTGTTGTCTTTGTTTATTGTTTATAGCATGTGCACACACACACACACACACACACACACAACAAATCACACACACAAAAGCTCGAGTACACAAAATAGTTTTCACTGCAGTTGCCTTTTTGTTGTTGATTTGTTTGAGTTTTGCTTTTAAAGTTATTTTATTTTGTTTATGCCCATATTTCACATTGTTTGCATTTGTTTTATATTGTCGCACAGGGCGTATGTGCAACAAATTGTACTACATTGTTTTCTGAGCGGGAGCCCTGTTAATCAACAGTTTGCGACAAGCTTAGAGCACCAACTGTGTGCTGCAATAATATATACATATATTAACTAAATCATTTATGTCAAACTGATACACATGACATTATAAGCCTCCGGTTATATTTATAAGCTCGAATGAAGCAAATGCGTTCGAATAGAAACTCTTTTGAGTCCTGGCCGACTAATTTTAGCATAGTTTTTAATCCCTCAACAGGCTAAAGAGCAGATTATCTGCCAAGATTATTCACACAGCAAAGCAAACAGTTTCTCTTGCTCACATATTGAGTGTGTCTGAAGTAACATACACTCAATTTTTTGTTTATTCTCTGTTGATTTGCACTCAATTGAAAACTGTTGCATGTGCTGCTTATAGTATTAGGATATTAGACTATGTATTAGTGTGGGATAGAACGAATCATTAGTGGGGGCAATTATTGTTATTAAAACAGTAGACTCATTTCAATTAGCCCAGCCGTGAACGTCAATGGAAGTGCATGTAATTAATTTAATAAACAGCCCATCAAGGAATATAGATTTAATATTCAATCTATGATTACCAGGCAGGCATTAGCGCATGAAAGGGAATGCAGGTGTAGTATGTAAATTGACTATTGACTGTGAACCTGTTTGCGACATTCAACTGCATATATTCAGAGTGACCTTTTATTTAATTAATTATAAAGTTAACAGGCGTGCCATCAAATGGCCCACGTAATTGTTAACTGATAACTTGATGAGTGTCATTATATTCGTGATAAGACCCACTCAATAAAACTGCAGAGGTCTATCAATTGCAGCGGTTAAAACTTGTGATTAGTTGTTTAAACAACAGTTAAAAACTATCAATATAAACAACTATTCGGCCTCTATTATTAAATAAGTATTCAAGTTTTCAGTTGTTTCAGTTTACTAAATCGAATATTGTTTCAAGGTTCAACTTGTTTTTAACAATCATCACATCATGTAGCGTGTAGCTAGTTTCATTTGTAACAGCAAATTATAGTGGTAACCGCTATGGAAATATAATATTGTCACGCTACATATATATATGCATATATGATGGCCGAATGGTGGAATACAAGTCAATCCCAAGGGGAAGCCCATTCGCGCACTTTGTGGGTGTTTAATTGAATGATGATAATTAGATATTATCCAGCAGCGTATGATACAAGCCACGAATAATGTCAATTATAATGAGAATAAAGAATAAACATCGAATTATTGATTATAATACATACTAACCATAAAATATGCGTGTTAATACTAAGTAAATGTTATTTTAAAAGCTAATACTATTAAAGATACTACGAGCTCAAACAAGTTATCAAAATAATCATAAGAAACAATCATCTCGATATATAGCAGTGGATTAATAAAAAGCATGGTAAAATATTGTTACCTAAACAAATAAAAAAAAATAACATTCTATCTAAATGAAATGGTGAAAACTGCGAAAAATGCAAAGGACGATTCATGCATATAGGGAAGCAAACGTGAAGCAGCAGAGATGCTTGAAAAATACATAGACTTTGTCAAAAAGGTTCTGCGTCGGAAAAAGTACGACTTGAACACAGCAATGCAATGCAATGCAATGCAATGCATATAAAACGGCTCCACCTTGAAGGCGGAATATTTCCTAGTTCTAAGGTGCAAGGGAACCCTAGAAGAGTAAAATTTTGAAACGGTAAGTCCTACAAATCAGTCGGAGTGAGCTAAAAAAAATGTAATAATATTAATCATAATTATACTAATAAAAATAATAGTTAATACTAATACTTGTTTATAAATAAAAACCACATATTATTATTAATATAATATCAATAACCGCTCCCATATTAATACTCTATATTGCTATTAAATATAATTAATTAATTAATTAAACTGCATAACAATAAACCACATAGAGCAAGAAAAAAACTGTCATTAAATTCAGGTAACTTAATTGCATGGCAGATGCAATCGCATGCAGACGAGTCGACAATAGCCAGAGTTTCAGTTCAAATTATGCAAGAGTCTAGCTGGCCGACTCTTGGCATATAAATAACTAGACAAGCGGAGCAGGTTGGGACTCAGGTTAAGCATTTGCATTGCTAGATGCGTCAAGTTGAATCCAAGCAATAGCTCAGGTCGTATTTAGAGGATTATGTGCGTCAAGCAGCTTGTAAATTTAATTAAATCTCAAACGAAAGACATGAATAATTATTTCAGATACCAAATATATATAAATGGAATTTTGGGTAAACGAAAAGTAAGTGTGTCGCCCAGGCATGGCCTTTGTTTTAGTTTATTGAGGACGCTTTTCGGCATTCTTTTTAGTAAACTCCTCCGCGGACTTCATGAACTTTTTATGATCCTTTACAAACTCTTCGGCCAAATCGGAGCGCAACGGATGCTCTGGCTGGGGATTGTGCACAATGTCGATGAGAGCCTGAAACACTTGTTCTGTGCGCGTGGTCGGTTTCCAGTTGTCGGCCGTTATTATGGACAGACACACCTGGCCCTTCTCGTCGACATTGGGATGATAGATCTGTGTCTTGAACAGTATTTTGGGCGGCATAAACGGATACTGGGCAGGGAAGGTGACTTCGATGCGAAATGCTCCCTTGTTGTAAGGTGCCTTCTCCGGCACCAACAGTCCAGTCCACAGCAGCAATGATTCATCTGAAGCTTCGACATTGCGCAGGACCTTCGATTTGGCGGCCATGATATCGCTAAGTTCGCGACTTAAACGATGCGACGCAGACATTTTTTTTACAATTTTTTTTTTTTTTTTTTTGTTTTTAGTTATTTTTTAGGGAGTTAATCAATTTCTAAAGGTAAATAATTTCAGTTGAGTGAATTTTGAAAGCCTATATTGTGAAATTCAATTTTATTATCATAACAATCCACCATTTGTTTATTTAGTTCAACTCAACAAGGCTTGATTTATGTACAAATTCATATAAAAGTATTAAGTTAAGGAATTTGTCTACTAGAATAGCAGCTCCCTGTTATCATCGTAGAGGCTTTCCCAGATCTTTAGCTTCGGCCATTCCGGTAGCTCCTTAAATTTCAATTCATCGCTAATATTTAGGCACATTATACTCTCGTCGCTCTTTCGCACCGGATCCCAGGTAATCATATCCATGCCATTGATCTCCGAGCTGTACGGATTTCCAGTCCTCGCAAACTGTGTCCAGATGCCCACTGTTCGCTCAATGTTGCGATACTCACGACTCTCCTTTGGCATGCGACGTGCCAAGAGACTTGTGAACTGATACGTCAAATCGTCCGCATGACTGACGCCCTTAACGCCGCGTCCAAATCGCATGATGCGATAGGGGAATATCAGCTCCTCCGAATCAAAGTCGTAACGATAGAAGTAAACCGGCGAGCCTGCGGCATGGGCATGTCGAGAACGTACCACACGCAGCGCAGGAAAGACAAAATAGTATATGGAACAGATCTGTACGATAAATAGAGAAAGATAGAAAATTATAGTATATATATAGTAATATGAATATTAGAGAACGAAATGTAACAGAGATAGCAAATACATATATATCTGAGATTATCTGTCTATAGATCGGTTAGATAATTAAATCGTTAATCTTTTTCTTTTTTTCACTAGCACAATAGATACAATACATTCATCTATCAAATGGAAAATCAATAAAGTATGCATTAAATCTGTTAATCGATCGAGCGAATGATTCGCTAAGTACTTCGATTAATCAGACAATCATTGATTCAATCAGTAATATCTATTCCAGGCAATTAGCAAGCTGTTCATTGAGTCAATTTCTACTTCAATCGGTACTTCAATAGGTACTGAAATCAGTCAGTCAAGCAAACAATTCATAATTATTTGAGTAATCTATTTATCGACTAGCTAATCTTTATTAGACTATGAATAAGGCTTTTATATAATCAATCAATCAAGTCTTCGAGCATCAAATAATTTGATCAATTAGTCCGCAAAATAATATTTTCAATCAATCAACAAATTTGTATCAATCATTTAAAAATCTTGTAATTTAAATGTAGGACGAATTTAGACAACAATTAAGTCGAACTTTCAAATCAATCAATCATTTATAGAATACATTATTCAATCAATCAATCACTAAATCTTGTCTTTAGATATATTCTTAATTACTCAATCAGTCAATTATTTAATTTCTTGACACAATCAATCACATTGATTGAGATCAGTATCCAATTCCTACATCAACTTACGTCCATATAATTATCAGGAGTCGCCTTCTCTCCAGTTAAATGGGCGCTGCGTATCTTCTGACCCCAGCTGCTGACCTTTTCGCTGTTGACCGCTGCCAGCTCACGAGGAACGAAGGGCGTACCCAATTCCACCTGCTGCACTACCTGGGGCATCAATTTGATCTCTGAAAAAGCAAATCTTGAACTTGTATGCATTGGCAGAATAAACTACACACTCACCTGGTACCCAGAGCAGACCTTCATACGACGTGTTGCCTATCATCATGGGTATCGAGTTGCTCCAGGCGGTCTTCATCATCTCAAGCGGATGCTTCGGCAGCACGCACTCGGGCGTCATATATGGCTCCAGTGCGGGTCCAAAGGCAAACATCACTTTGTTCGCATGCTCCTCGGGCGTTAGCACCTGCTCCTCCACACGTATCAAATCCCTAGCACGCACCGTTTGCAAAAACTGCAGCACATCCTTGTCATTATCCTCGCCCTTGTAACCCGCCAGCTTGGCAATCCTAAAGGCGCGCGATGTAATGTCGCCATTGAAGGCCCAAGGTCCAATAGCACTGCCCGACTGCAGGATGCCACGATGGAAGAGACCTTGCGTCTGATCCGTCAGCATCATGTAATGGGTGGAGGCAGCGCCAGCACTCTCGCCAAAGACCGTTATGCAGTCGGGATCCCCGCCAAAGCTGGCGCAATTGTTCTTAATCCACTTCAGAGCCATCACCTGATCCTTGAGACCTGCATTGCCAGGCACATTCAAACCAGGAGTTTTCAGACTGAGAAAACCTGCAAGTTATGGATTAGAATGACACTAAGATTCAGTTATTCAGTTTTCCACTTACCCAGTGCACCCAAGCGATACTGTATGGTGACGAGCACCACATCCTCCTTGATGAAGTAATCCGGACCGTACCAATCACGATTGGCCTCGCCTATGATGAAGCCTCCGCCATGTATCCAAACCATAACTGGGCGTGGCTTGGCAGGACTCAACTGTTTAACACAGTGCATTAAATGGAGTTTCATTTTCAATACTCAACTATAAACTCACATTATTCGTATAGACATTCAGATAGAGGCAGTCCTCGGAGCCCTCGACTTTGTCGAACACGAAATGCACCTGCACTGCCGGGTCCTTGGGCTGCGCACAGTCCCTGACCCCCTCCCAGGGTATGGGTCGTTGTGGCGCACGAAAGCGCAGCTCCCCAACGGGCGGCTGGGCATAGGGTATGCCCTCAAAGCTGAAGTAGGGCAGATCGTAAATGGACAAGCGCTTAACTCCCCGCACTTTGCCATATTCCGTGTCGGCGATGACCGATTCATTTGTGGTCAGGCGATATTGTTGGATTTTATGCTCGATTGTTCTGTAAAGTATGACAAATTTACATAATAATAGTAGAGTGTATATATTTCCATTTACATAAAGCTAGTTCATTTGATATTTTGGTCGCCCCTGAGCTCATTTTAATTATGATACCCTATACGCAACGTGAGGTTAAGTGGTGTATTTTGAAATGTAATTGTCAATTGGCTTATAGAAATAGAAACGTAATTATTTTCTAACATCAAATTATATTATGTAGTCTATTAACATCATTATACAATCTTAAATTGATTGATATGAAGAAGGGTATTTCATATCCAACACACAAACTCATTTGGCTGCAGGTCATTGCTGCGTCGCCCTTACCCTTGCCTTGAGCACTCTTATTTGCTTTAATTAGCATTAAATTGAAATTATTTTGCTGATGCGGCTGCTGTGGCTACCGTTGCTGCTATTTACCATATCGTCAGCCCATCAACTAGACAACAGCCTGCACTCCAGCCTCCGCCCCAGCTGGAGCTAACTGGAGCATTGGCATGCACATCCAGTTAACCGGGCACGTCTGTCAGTGATAAATGAACACCGGCTGACAAGCCAACTGCTCGGTCACGCTACAATGCACTCAACTGCCACTGGACACTGTGCGTTTTCCCCCCTAATCCCCCTTTCTCAATGCTCTGGATTGCTACGCAGCGAGAGTAGCTCTTAGGTCCGAGACCACACTTCAGGCTGAACTTTGTGTCGTCGAGTAGCTCTCAGCTATCAGCGGGACTTAAAACCTATAAAGAAACGTGCCTCTAGATAAGGAATTTCTGGCTCTTGTGCTCTCAGCATCTGCTGACTGTGTAGAGATTATTTATATAACGATTGTAAAAGTAATTGCACTTATCACGCGGGGCTTAACTCTCATGCTAAAGGCCACCAAAATAAAAGTATATACAAGACGTTAATGTGATTATTATTGAAGTAAATATCAGTATGAACAAAGAAGAGAGATTTCTGCAAAACTAGACCGAATCTTAAAACAAACCTTACAAACGTTTCCTTTGCTTTCTCTATTTGTCAATATATATTTTAGATTTAGCCAGTGTAAGTCAATAGCGTCAAGATTGTATTGTATTTGTTGTACTCTGAACTTATTATGATCATTTAGTGCAGGGTTAAAATTTAGAGGAAAGCATAATTGATCTCCTAATGAAATACAATATGTTAATCTAATATTATTTTATTAGGAAAGCCTTTGGTAGTTTTTTCTGATAAATTTATTTACTTAAAAATTATAGTATATTATATAAAAATTCCTTTGTAGTTTGTCCACCCACACGTACTATATATAAATAGCTCAATCTTGGAATTTAACAGCTTTACAAACTTGAACATTTCCACGTACAGCAAGCAGCTGTTTATTTACTATTAGAGTTGGCATATTTGCTATTCAGATTTAACAGGTTATATAAAATGATCATGTTTTTAACAAAAGGTCAGTGTGAGATTCAGAATATCTTTTTGTTCAGCGAACTTTTGGTTATTATCGACTCATTTCCGCGAAAGTATCGTATGACGAAAACCCAAATTTTACAGGAGGTTTTTTAGTTTTATTAGATTAAAATGATTAAATCAAAGCTGAATTTTCACTGCTCAAAATACACTTACGTTGATTAATTTTTGAACTTTGAAAGTTTTCATCTCCACACAAAAATCCATTTGTATGGACATACGATAATTTCGCGCTAACAGTAAAATGTATCCTAACATACGATAAAATCGAAAAGGATTTATTTTCAAAACTAAAGCTTTTTCGGTTACAATCTTTTGCATACTTGTGAGAAATACAATTCTGCATCAAAATCTCAATTTTGAGAAAAAACGCCATACGATACTTTCGCGAAAATGTGTCGATATCATATTTTTAATCATTTATGATAAGATATTTCATACGGTCTCCGTTACACAATACAAAGCATTATATAAATGTTTTTGCCGACAAGTTATTACAAAAAAAATTAATTGCAATTATTAAACAAATAATTAGTATAGTATTTATATAATAAACGATTCGCAATTGTAAAGCTAATAGAATAAATACCTTCGTTGCACTTCACAACTTGAACTTGAGAAAAAAAATACATATTTAATGCCCATATGTAATTGAAATGCGAGAATGGAATGGGAGGGGAGCATGTCAAGCATGACGGTTTCTGAGGCGGGGGCGATAAGCCTCGTCGTAATATCAATTCAATGCGCATTTCAAGCCACATCCCATTGCAACTGAGTGCCTTTGGCATATTTAGATAAAAGTTCTAATAATAATACGGCATCGAATGTGAATATCAAGTGCAATAGAGTAAGTAGTGTAAGCAACAGAAACAAATACAATCAATAGTCAACAATTATGTGAACAAATTGTGTTTATATCTATTTGAATTTCTATATATCTGCGATTGTGGAGAACTGTGCGCTAACGACAGGCCGTAAATACAAAATATGCTATTCATTAAACTGATTAAGCGATTAATTTGCGAACGTATGAAATAATTGAGAGGGCATAAATTAAGGGATTATGTGACATTTTAATGGTTAACATAAAAACTTTATTGATTTACTATAAAAATGCATTTTATCTCCGCCAACAAAGTGACAACTTTTCTGTGCCAAACATGATATCTCAAGCTATACATAAAACGAATCAACATTAATTTATTACTCAGTTATTAACAACAATTTTACTGCAATTTATCAAACGAAACAACTTTCAATATACAAATAGCTATCCAAAAATATATCAAAGTATATATGCATTGTATTTATGTTAGTTAAGTCATTAAGATGATAAATGGAAAATATTAAAAACGAAATTATTTCATTATAAATAATAATTTCTGAACCGTTTATTTATTTTTCAACTAGTTCCTGAGGTAAATAAGCCAGAAGTAAATAAATAAAGTAAGTCATTCTGAAATAACCTGATATAGCGCGATTCATATACATATGTATATATAGGTTTTCATATACTGTATTTATTGATAATCAAGGTGCTGCTGGCATCATATTGCACAGAAATAAATGTTGACACGTTCAAAAAAAATGTTGATTGAGTCAGACAAATAAGTTGATGAGTTAATGAATAGAGCCGAAGGCAGACTTAAACAATCGAGGTAATTCATCTATAATAATGAACTAAATGAATCTAGATTAACTGTGGGTCACACAGTCGCACTCACTTCAAACGCCAACGCAGCCGCTCAACAAAGCCGACGTTTTTGTTCATCTTCGAATATCAAACAGAGACGATATGAGCTATATTAGCTATTTATATATGTGTATATATTTGTATTAATTTGTCTGCTCAATTTCGTTTTCACCGATCGCTTGGACTGTTGCGCGCCAGCACCGAACTGAAACTGAAATTAACAACAATTTTTTATTCCATATTGAGTTCAGTTGTTGACGCGAACAAAACAAGCGAGTAGCGCGTCAAAGAGATATAAGCACAGACACAATCGTATGCATATATACATACATATATATACCAAGTAGAATAAAGCAAATAACAGAATAAAAACAGAACAAAACATAGAGAAAATACAGCACACAATAAAAAATAGCAAAACACAAAAAATATATATTTTTCAAGTGCACAGACACAAAGACGCAGCAATAGCTAGTGTAGCTGAGAACTGGGATCTGGGAGCTGGGAGCTGGAGCTAGAGCGTGTTGCTTGTGCTATAAAAGACGTGGGCGGGCCAGTGGGGCTGGGGCCACTTGTTCGTAAAGCGACTGTATAATTAATCAATTGATTTACCAATTGCTGCCAGTCAAATACAATTTCTAACAACATTTCCATCACCTGTAAACAACGCACACCACGAATATGTTTGAAATGCTTGGCTAAAGCAAATGCCGGTTGAGGCATTCCCCCACCCCACTCGTTCCTCTCAGCGACTCACTTGATCGTGCCGGTAGTGTAAACAAATATAATAAAAATTGTTGTTGTAGCCGGCACATTGTTAACAACAGTTTGGCGCGTCGATGCTAAAAGCTTCAACACAAAAGCTTAAAGCTTTCAACTGAAAGCACAACACACTGGAGGATCGCAAAAGTGATGCAGCTGTCGAACTTATACTAATATAATTTTAATCTTTGCCCTAACGATAAATTACAAATATATATAATACTTTTAGCCAGATACTTGATTAGGCAAAAGGGAAGAAAATATGTTTTCCTTTTAAATTAAGATACCACCATTTGCAGCAAAATCATTCATCATAGCAGCTTAAAATTGTTTATGTGAAGCTTTTTATTCTTTAACTCTTTTATCTATTTATTACCAAAATTATATATTACTTTTAGCCTGCTCTTAGTTATACACTTTTCTTATATTAAATTTATATGATTATAAATTTGTATACAACAATTTAGAACTAGTCCTCTTAGAAGAATTGTCAGCCATCATAAAGCAAGCGCTTGTCATTATCATAAAGTTTATTCCACATTTGAAGACCTTCCTCCTCCAACTGGCGGTCAAACGTTAGGTCATAACTAATGTTCATGGCATGAAATGGTGTCTTTTTGGTCACGGGCATCCATTCCTCTGGCTGAGTCTCGACACAATTTGGATTTCCGGTTTTCGCGAATGCCGTCAAAATGCCCACCAGTCGATTGATGGTTAAGCATTCTGGTTCATTCAATTCATTTTTGAACTTAAGCTCCCTGGGAAACAAGTAGCCCAGCTCGTCGGCATGGCAGACACCGCGCCTGATATCCCCACCGCACAAATTGATTCTCATTAAATTATGCTGGCTCGAATCGAAATCGAATCTGTAAATATAGGTGGGTGCCTTCGCAAAAGCCAATCGGGAGAGCACAGTCCGATGCATGCCATGCCAGAAGAGCTTATAGCTGAAGAGCTGGAAGAAGCAAAATCAAGTTGATTCAAGTGCTCAAGTGTCTGCATTTATTTTACTCACATCCAAAAGTTGCATAATATTGCTATTATGGATTTGTCTAGGCCCAAAATGAAATCTTACCAGCTGCGCAGCTCGCTCGTTCAGGTCGCGTACCGAAAGCGTCCGGTACAGATCGTGGGGAAGCACTAGGGTCGGCTCCTCCTTGAGCAGATTTAGAATGTGGCCATTATTGAGCTGGCTGTAGGGATACATGATGAGGCCTTCGAAAGAGGTGCCTCCGATCAGCAAGGGCACTTTCTTAGACCATGCGTCCCGCATCATTTGCAGAAACGGACGCATGAGCAGCCCTTTGCTACCGTCGTGGTGCTCCAATGTGGGCACAAATGGATACAAATGTCCAAATATGAATTCCCTTGAACCGCATAACGTATTTCGCACCAGTTCCTCAGCGGGTAACGAGCGAAGAAATTCCAGGACAGGCTCCTCTAACATTTTCCCTTTGTAACCCTTTTCATTCGCCAGGCGACAGGACAAGGTGTCCGTATTCGGCACATGAACCCAGGGACAGACTATACTGCCGGACATCATAACCGCCCGGTGAAACAGGCCACAAGCCTCCGGCAGACACATCATAAAGTGCACCGAAGCAGCTCCCGCACTCGTGCCGATTATGGTTATATTTTCGGAGTCCCCATTGAAGTGCGAGATGTGCTCCTTGATCCAGCGCAGTGCCAGCAAAGTATCGTGTAAACCCGCATTGCCAGGCACTCCCAACTTGGAGTTAGTCATGCTCAGAAAGCCCAGCACGCACAGTCGATAGCTGAACTGCACGTAAACGATGTCCTCGCGCATCAAATAGTCCGGTCCATATTTGGTTCTGGTGGCACCACCTGTCTTAAAGCCGCCTCCGTGAATATAAACCAACACGGGAAGCGGCTTAGGCGAATCAAACTATATTTAAATATAGCATAAGCACGCTTCCTGATATTTCAATTCCATAGACTTACATTCTTAGTAAACACGTTCAAGTTCAAACAGTCCTCAGAGCCTATCGTGGTCACTGTACCCGGCTCCCTATCTTCCTGCTGAACTGGCACATCACGCTCCTTCAGGCAATCCAGAACCTTGCCACACCAAGGCTTCGCCGGCTGGGGTAGGCAAAAGCGTAACTTCCCAAGAGGCGGTTTGCCATAGGGTATGCCCTCAAAACTGTAAAATCCATGTCCGGTGATGCCTACCTGATGCTTGCCCTTAACCTTGCCCACTGGCAATTCGACAATTTTCGTCTCGACTTTAGCTTTCTGAGAGAAGCTTGACTTCCTGAATCTCAGCAGTGGTCTAAGTTTTCTAGGCCGTACAAATTTCAACATATCCTAACCGAGAATTAAGCAGACTAAAACAAAGCCCACACGGATGCATCACCTATTACCGAGGTGAGACCAATCTTTATTTATACATCAACATTTCTGTCAAGCATCCACAAATTCTACAAGGTTTTTTGCTGCCTATGCCTGCTGCGATCGAATTTTTATAGATTTTCTTTTACTAATTTCCTGTGAGAAGAGTAAAAGTCAAAGTACTTAACATATGTAAATCCTTCGTTGGCATATACATCTATCTCTTAGTTCCAGCATAGAAAACGCAATCAGCTAAATATATAACAAACTAAGAGCCAAAAGTCAGCTTAGGCTAGCTAAGAAATATTAACTATGTTAAGTTCTAATTATATTTAATAATTTTGTATTTGTTTATTTATAGATTAATATATTTATTGTGTTCATTCTAGGGAAGAATTAAAATAGTACTTTGTCTAGCTAAAAGCAGAT
>JAWNOS010000225.1:0-12601 GCA_035045845.1 Drosophila buzzatii
CTCATGCGATCGTAAAGAAGAAGAGTATCACTTTTTTTGCAGGGTTCAGGGGATTTCGTAGTCGAGCCGTCTCGGTTAAAGCCTTCTTACTTGTTATACCCTGAACCCATTGAAAATGGGAATTCAGGGTATATTGGTTTTGTGAAAATGTATGTAACATGCAGAAGGAGACATCGCAGACCCCATAAAGTATATATATTCTTGATCAGCATAAAAAAATAAGTTGATTGAGCCCTGTCCGTCTGTCCGTCCGTCCGTATGAACGTCGCGATTTCGGAAACTACAAGAGCTAGAGAGCTGAAACTTCACATGAACACTCGTATATTAGTTACGAAATACGAGTTTATTTTGTTTTTTCGATAACTCATCCCATTTCCAAATTATCGATAAAAATTCGTTTCAATTTTTTTGTATATTTAGATAGATATTATGAATACGCAGATTCTGTAATTTTCAGATTTTGGATGCCACGCCCTCTTCGCCCCCAATTTGGAAAAAACGCATTTCAAATACTAGAGACTTGAAATTTAGCGCATAGATACATACAGATATTTTGAATCTACTCTGAAAATTTCATGAAGATCATCCATCTAGAAATGGAGTTATAGGCGTTCAAAGTATAGCTCAACCCACCCCCAAGCCACGGCAGCAGAGCTCGCGCTCATGCGATCGTAATGAAGAAGAGTATCACTTTTTTTTGCAGGGTTCAGGGGATCTCGTAGTCGAGCCGTCTCGACTAGAGCCTTCTTACTTGTTTTATATTTGGGTATTTCACATTATATTTAAAATGAAATGCTTCCTGTCAGCGCCAATTAATAATAAGATATTTATAAACATAGGCATATGAATTGTGCATTTAAGCACTAGAAACTGCTTTTCCGATTTGATACGCTGCGTGGCGAGAAATTCTTCTATGCATGCATATACATATGTATGTAAGTGTAAACAGCTGCTTGTAAATGTATACACATCCAAGTGTATATACGTAAATATTCCAAGAATTGCGATTTTATTGTTTTGTGTCGTCACAAGCTGCTGATCCGCTGATCAGCTCATCAGCTGTGAATTTATTTAGTTTTAGCTAACGATTACATGTTATTTTAAAATGACCTGGGTTCGTGTCCCGCTGGAAACTGTAGGAGATATAAACTTTTGCGGTTTGCTACGCCCCCTGGGGGCGTAGATATATCTATCATAGCTTATTGGTCTTGGGTTGTCAACCCAAGTATACATTTCAAGTCTCTACTGTTAATTGTGTTCAAAATATAGCACAATTTGAAAAATCGCTATATATTCAGGTCCGATTTGCCACGCCCCCAATGGGTGTAGATATAAAACTTTTTGATCAATCTGTGTAGAAGATACGTTTTTCCCGATTTGCCACGCCCCCAATGGGCGTACATATATCCGCAATAGCTTTTTGAACTTGCGTTGCCACCGCGAGTACACATTCCAAATTGCAACTCTCTAGCTTATCATCTAGTATGATTTCTGGCCTATGGGCGGAAGAGTTTTCCGATTTGCCACGCCCCTAGTGGGCGGATCGGGAAAATTTTTACACTTTATAATTCGGGAGCATATAGGAGTATATGTTTAAAAATTCAAAGTCTCTAGCTCTAATAGCGCCGAAAAATATTGCGTTCATACGGACAGACGGACAGACGGACGGACAGCAAGACGGACATTGCACAAACCCAATTTACTTTTTTCCCTTCGGGAACAGAGTATAAAAAGTCAGCAAACGAAGAACAAATCCTTAAAAGTCTAAAGGAGTCTTTAGAGGCTTTTCGCGTTTATGTTTTAGATTTCCCAATTTCCACACACAGAAGGGAATTCAATTCAAGTCAGATGCTTGCACTTTTCATTTATGTAAATGCTTACAGTGCCAGCCAGTCGCAATTTCAATTAGACGATCACGCGCCACGCCTACTCGCCAATTGTCTTTAATTTAATATGTTGCAAAATCGCTACAGTAACAAGTAAGGGGCTCTACTCCAGACTGCTCGACTTACATATTCTTCTTCTTTACGAACGCATAGTTGACCTGGGCTGCAGTTGTATTTAAGGTAGATTGAGTGTGCGTAGTTCAATAATCAAATTAGTGCGTTATTTGCTTTGTGCTTTGATGGATGCAGAATCCAATTGATTTAATAGGGTCTTAATAGAGTACTCAACCTCAATATTAAAGTGGTGCCACACCCAACTCACATTCCACAGACACATACAGGGACAAATACACTCTCAGTCAGGATGCTTTGTAAATTGACTGCTCAACATTTGTCATTGGGGCGTAAGGCAGAAAATTTCGCATACGCAGCGTATTACAGAGCTCACAAACTACTTGACGCAACGAGGCAAAAATGCTCTAGCTTCATGTTATGCACGATTTCACAACAACAACAACAACAACAGCAGCGACAACAAAAATGACAACAACAAACGTTAACGTACACGTAAAAGTAAAAAGTAGGAAGGCTCTAGTTGAGACGGCTCGACTACGAGATACCCTGAACCCTGCCACAAAAAACAAATCTTCTTCTTATGCCTAAAAAACGTAAAAAAAAGGGCAACGAATTTTCGATAACGATAATTTTTAATTCGATTTTTATCGATCATTTTGAAATGGAATGGAAACAAGTAAGAAAGCTGTAGTCGAGACTGCTCGACTACGAATTCCCCTGAGCCCTTCTTCGAACGAATAATATTCTAAGAATTATTCGATTCGTTTCTGCACGCATAAGAAAATGTACATGCAAATCCACGAGCACACACACACGCTGATCTACACTTGTAGACATGCATGTGTGTGAGCATTGCAGGCGGCTTGCTGTCTCGCTGCCTTTGTTGCTGCGCCACATGGGGTTTGCTGCAAAAACTTTATTGATTAATAATTCTGTTTCTAGATGGACAATCGTATTGATATCTTCAGATTATGATTATGATATTCACATCTATATGCTAAACCAAACTGCATGTGCAGTTTTTTCACAATTGGGGGTGGTGGGGCGAAGTGGGGACCGGAATCCAAAATCTGACAAAAACGAAATTGTATTAAATTAGTATCTATATATATGCAGAAGACTTGGAGACTCTAACTCTAAAGATGAATTATCTAGAATTTTATAACTGGTTCCCGATAAAATCGTTTATCGATAACTTTGCAAATATACAAGTTATCAATTTTCTGAAACAAATTCCCATTTTCAATGGGCTCGGGGTATAAAAACAAAATAATCTCGTACTGCGTAACTAACATACGACTGTTCATGTGAAATTTCAGCTCTCAAGCTTTTGTAGTTTCCGAAATCTCGACGTTCATACGGACGGACAGACGGACAGGGCTAAATCAACTTATTTTTTATACTGATCAAGAATATATATACTTTATGGGGTCTGAGACGTCTCCTTATGCCTGTTACATACATTTTCACAAAACCATTATATAAAATTCTGTCAAAACGCACGCATAGGTAATCAGAATAGCATAAACCTAAAGCGCAAGAAATGAAATGAAACGTGCACTATGTGTGTGTATGCGTCTGTGTGTGAGTGTGTGTGTGTGTGTGTAGGGTGTATTAGAAACCATTTACCTATCCATTACACATGCACATAAGAATAAGAGACGACGACAGCCAAAACAATTTTTATTGGTAAACTTTACCTTTTCTTCGTATAAACACAAAGTGCTACTACTTGGCTGTCGCTCTGACTCTATCGTCTACTCTCTCTCTCTCTCTCTCTCTCTCACCCTATCTCTCTCTTTCACTCTTTTGTGGTTTGCATTTGCTTGTACTTCGCCCTGTTGTTTAACTAAAGGACTGGACAACATGGCGTATGCGTTTTCTTGGTATATAATCTCAGAGTGGCATATGCTATTGTTAGCTTTTGCAAAATAAATAAATAATAAATAAATAATTATATTAGTATTTTCGCACGAATACAACTAGCTAGAATTACCTCTCCACCCAGCACACGCTGACTATAATATTGAAATTCTTCTTTAAATTTAACAAATTTAACTTTGGTCTACACATAAATTAGTTAGCATAGGCGATCGTTTGCTCATTTAAGATGCTAAATTAGAAGCAATAAATATGTAAATACAGATTTCGTTAAATCAAGCGCTCACTGTATTTACTTTACCGAGCCGAGCTTTTTATTGACGAGCGTCGTACGCAGTCACTTTATATATTGACTCAGCCGAGCAGCAGCAAGAGCAACAACAGCATCTCAACCTTCATAGCTTTGATCGTCACTCATCGAACAGCACAAGTTTCAGTTTCAATTCGGCGGCCAAGCTGCAAACACTACTCTAAACGGTTTCAGTTCGAGACATCGCAACACACTTGAGAATTCATGATGAGAGCACCGGCTTTTGTGGCACTCGGCCTTAGCCTGTGCCTGTGCCTGTGCCTGGCCAGTGTGCAGGCTGGCAAGGTGGGACAGCAGCAGCAGGGTCCACAGCGACACCTGGTCTGCTACTATGACTCGTCTAGTTTTGTGAAGGAAGGTGAGTGCAGGCCAGACTGAGTGAGGGCCAAACAAAGTGCTTACGTAATCCCCAGAGACACTCGCAGAGAGCAGAGAGACACTTGATAATTGGACATGAATACATAAAAAATCAGAAACTGAAGGCGAAATTTGTGTATTAAGTCGAACAGCTTGGAAACAAAGTGCGGCTTATCAGTGAATTTTGGAAATTAGGTTTATTTATTTGTTTGTTTTTCTCATGAGTGCGAGCGAGCGTAGGCGATAACGAGCAAAGAATACAATTTAATATTTCCCCGCGAATACACTGAGCTAAAAAGGGCGTGAGATGATTAAAAGTTAATTCGACTTAAATTGTTTTAAAAAAATTGTGACTGAAAAATTAATGTACTTCATTCGCAAAAACGTTAAATATATTTAATTTGTAAAGTACACAATATTATTTGCATCTAATTACAATGCATTTTATAATAATTATTTTTGTACATATGTATTAGCAGAAGGTATTAACCATCTATAATCTTTCTTTAACTACATGCATTTATATTATTTCACTTTCGAGCCCTATTGAAATATACAGCTCATACTTGCCCCGATCTATTAGCTTCGAACTAGCCCCTACTTCGTTTACTGTATAACAAGCTTTGTTTTATATTCAGGTCTTGGCAAACTGGTGATTGATGACCTGGAACCCGCTTTACAGTTCTGCGATTATCTGATCTATGGCTATGCGGGCATTGAGCGTGACTCGCATAAGGCTGTGAGTCTCAACCAACAGCTGGATTTGGATATGGGCAAGGGTCTGTACCGCACAGTGACTCGATTGAAGCGCAAGTATCCCAATCTGCGTGTGCTGCTCAGCGTGGGTGGCGACAAGGACATTGAGTTGTCTGAAGATGCCAAGGACTTACCCAACAAGTACCTGGAACTGCTGGAGAGTCAGAGCGGTCGTACGCGCTTCGTGACCACCATCCACACGTTGGTGAAGACCTACGGCTTTGATGGCGTGGACATTGCCTGGCAGTTCCCCAAGAACAAGCCGAAGAAGGTGCACAGCGGCTTGGGCAGCGTGTGGAAGAGCTTCAAGAAGGTCTTCAGCAACAACTTCATTGTAGATGAGCACTCCGAGGAACACAAGGAACAATTCACAGCGCTGCTGCGCGATGTGAAGAATGCCTTCCGTCCGGACAATTTGCTGCTTTCCACGACCGTGTTGCCCAACGTAAACTCCTCGCGTATGTTGTTCAGATCTCTAGATCGTTGTAGAAAATATAATTTAATCGGTTTACACTTTCTTAGTTTTCTTTGATGTGCCCGCTGTTATCAACTATGTGGACTTTGTGAACCTTGCTGCCTTCGACTTCTATACGCCGCAGCGCAACCCAGAGCAAGCTGATTACATGGCTCCCATCTATGAGTTGAGCGAACGCAACCCCGAGTTCAATGTAGATGCTCAGGTTAAGTTTTGGCTGCGTCACAGCTGCCCGGCCAGCAAGATCAACGTCGGCGTGGCCACCTATGGCAGGCCCTGGAAAATGACAGACGATTCGGGCGATACCGGCGTGCCGCCTGTATCAAAGGTGGTCGATGAGGCGCCTGTGGGCGCCAACTCACAGCTGCACGGCATCTACAGCTGGCCCGAGACGTGCCAACTACTGCCCAACTCGAACAATGCCTACTCTAAGGGCGCCAATGCGCCCCTCACCCGTGTCACAGATCCCGCCAAGCGTTTCGGCTCTTATGCCTATCGTGCTGCTGACAAGAAGGGCGAAAATGGTATCTGGGTGAGCTTCGAGGACCCCGATACAGCAGCCGACAAGGCTGGTTATGTGCTCAGCAACAATTTGGGCGGAGTGGCTCTCTACGATCTGTCTTTGGATGACTTCCGTGGACTCTGCACCAATGACAAGTATCCCATTCTGAGGGCTGTCAAATACCGTCTGGCTCACTAGACTTTTGCATATCCTATTAACTTTTCTCATGTAACTTTAAAATTGAATATGGAAAATAAACATTACAGGGGAAAGTCATGTGAATTCGAAGTTGTTGGGCTAATAGTAGTAATAGTAGTAATAGTAGTAATAGTAGTAATAGTAGTAATAGTAGTAATAGTAGTAAGAGTAGTAATAGTAGTAATAGTAGTAATAGTAGTAATAGTAGTAATAGTAGTAATAGTAGTAATAGTAGTAATAGTAGTAATAGTAGTAATAGTAGTAATAGTAGTAATAGTAGTAATAGTAGTAATAGTAGTAATAGTAGTAATAGTAGTAATAGTAGTAATAGTAGTAATAGTAATAATAGTAGTAATAGTAGTTAGTAATAGTAGTAATAGAAATAAGAGTAGTAATAGTAGTAAGAGTAGTAATTGTAGTAATAGTAGTAATAGTAGTTAGTAATAGTAGTAATAGTAGTAATAGTAGTAATAGTAGTAATAGTAGTAATAGTAGTAATAGTAGTAATAGTAGTAATAGTAGTAATTGTAGTAATAGTAGTTAGTAATAGTAGTAATAGTAGTAATAATAGTAATAGTAGTAATAGTAGTAATAGTAGTAATAGTAGTAAAAGTAGTAATAATAGTAATAGTAGTAATAGTAGTTAGTAATAGTAGTAATAGTAATTAGTAATAGTAGTAATAGTAGTTAGTAATAGTAGTAATAGTAGTAATAGAAATAAGAGTAGTAATAGCAGTAATAGTAGTAATTGTAGTAATAGTAGTTAGTAATAGTAGTAATAGTAGTAATAATAGTAATAGTAGTAATAGTAGTAATAGTAGTAATAGTAGTAATAGTAGTAAGAGTAGTAATTGTAGTAATAGTAGTAATAGTAGTAATAATAGTAATAGTAGTAATAGTAGTAATAGTAGTAATAGTAGTAATAGTAGTAATAGTAGTAATAGTAGTAATAGTAGTAATAGTAGTAATAGTAGTAATAGTAGTAATAGTAGTAATAGTAGTAATAGTAGTAATAGTAGTAATAGTAGTAATAGTAGTAATAGTAGTAATAGTAGTAAAAGTAGTAATAATAGTAATAGTAGTAATAGTAGTTAGTAATAGTAGTAATAGTAGTAAAAGTAGTAATAATAGTAATAGTAGTAATAGTAGTTAGTAATAGTAGTAATAGTAGTTAGTAATAGTAGTAATAGTAGTAATAGTAGTAATAGTAGTAATAGAAATAAGAGTAGTAATAGAAATAAGAGTAGTAATAGTAGTAAGAGTAGTAATTGTAGTAATAGTAGTAATAGTAGTTAGTAATAGTAGTAATAGTAGTAAAAGTAGTAATAATAGTAATAGTAGTAATAGTAGTTAGTAATAGTAGTAATAGTAGTTAGTAATAGTAGTAATAGTAGTAATAGTAGTAATAGTAGTAATAGAAATAAGAGTAGTAATAGTAGTAGGAGTAGTAATAGTAGTAATAGTAGTTAGTAATAGTAGTAATAGTAGTTAGTAATAGTAGTAATAGTAGTAATAGTAGTAATAGAAATAAGAGTAGTAATAGTAGTAAGAGTAGTAATAGTAGTAATAGTAGTTAGTAATAGTAGTAATAGTAGTTAGTAATAGTAGTAATAGTAGTAAGAGTAGTAATAGAAATAAGAGTAGTAATAGTAGTAAGAGTAGTAATTGTAGTAATAGTAGTAATAGTAGTTAGTAATAGTAGTAATAGTAGTAATAGTAGTAATAGTAGTAATAATAGTAATAGTAGTAATAGTAGTAATAGTAGTAATAGTAGTAAAAGTAGTAATAATAGTAATAGTAGTAATAGTAGTTAGTAATAGTAGTAATAGTAGTTAGTAATAGTAGTAATAGTAGTTAGTAATAGTAGTAATAGTAGTTAGTAATAGCAGTAATAGTAGTAATAGTAGTAATAATAGTAATAGTAGTAATAGTAGTTAGTAATAGTAGTAATAGTAGTTAGTAATAGTAGTAATAGTAGTTAGTAATAGCAGTAAGAGTAGTAATTGTAGTAATAGTAGTAATAGTAGTTAGTAATAGTAGTTAGTAATAGTAGTAATAGTAGTAATAGTAGTAAGAGTAGTAATAGAAATAAGAGTAGTAATAGTAGTAAGAGTAGTAATTGTAGTAATAGTAGTAATAGTAGTTAGTAATAGTAGTAATAGTAGTAATAGTAGTAATAATAGTAATAGTAGTAATAGTAGTAATAGTAGTAATAGTAGTAATAGTAGTAATAGAAATAAGAGTAGTAATAGTAGTAATAGTAGTAATAGAAATAAGAGTAGTAATAGTAGTAAGAGTAGTAATAGTAGTAATAGTAGTTAGTAATAGTAGTAATAGTAGTAATAGAAATAAGAGTAGTAATAGTAGTAAGAGTAGTAATAGTAGTAATAGTAGTAATAGTAGTTAGTAATAGTAGTAATAGTAGTTAGAATAGTAGTAATAGTAGTAATAGTAGTAAGAGTAGTAATAGAAATAAGAGTAGTAATAGTAGTAAGAGTAGTAATTGTAGTAATAGTAGTAATAGTAGTTAGTAATAGTAGTAATAGTAGTAATAGTAGTAATAATAGTAATAGTAGTAATAGTAGTAATAGTAGTAAAAGTAGTAATAATAGTAATAGTAGTAATAGTAGTTAGTAATAGTAGTAATAGTAGTTAGTAATAGTAGTAATAGTAGTTAGTAATAGTAGTAATAGTAGTTAGTAATAGCAGTAATAGTAGTAATAGTAGTAATAATAGTAATAGTAGTAATAGTAGTTAGTAATAGTAGTAATAGTAGTTAGTAATAGCAGTAAGAGTAGTAATTGTAGTATTAGTAGTAATAGTAGTTAGTAATAGTAGTTAGTAATAGTAGTCATAGTAGTTAGTAATAGCAGTAAGAGTAGTAATTGTAGTAATAGTAGTAATAGTAGTTAGTAATAGTAGTTAGTTAGGGTAGTAATGGCAGTTATTAATAACAGTAAGAGTAGTAATTGTAGTAGTAGTAGTAATTGTAGTAATAGTATTGTTAATAGTAGTTAAAATAATAGTAGTTAATAATAGTAGTGATAGTGAAAGTTGAAGGAAAATTAATAATAGCTAATTAAGGAGGAGTAGTAATTAACGCCGTAATAGT
This sequence comes from Drosophila buzzatii, assembly GCA_035045845.1. NCBI lineage: Eukaryota > Metazoa > Arthropoda > Insecta > Diptera > Drosophilidae > Drosophila > Drosophila buzzatii. Next base: position 9,553 of record JAWNOS010000225.1, read on the forward strand.
AGTAATAATTAGTTAGTAATAGTAGTAATAGTAGTTCGTAATAGCAGTAAAATTAGTGAGTGTAGTAATAATGAAAATAGTAGTAATAGTAGTAGAAGTGGTAATGATAATGGTATTATTGAAGAGTAATGAATGGCAGAGGTAGTTGAAAATGAAAATAGTAGTAATAGTAGTTAGTAATAGTAGTAATAGTATTAGTTAGTAATAGTAGTAATAGTAGTAATAGTAGTAATAAGAAATTTCAGTTGTAATAGTAGTAAGAGTAGTAATAGTAGTAATAGTAGTTAGTAATAGTAGTAGTAGTAGTTAGTAGTAGTAGTAGTAATAGTAGTAGTAGTAGTAATAGAAATAAAAGTGGTAATAGTAGTAAGAGTAGTAATAGTAGTAATAGTAGTTAGTAATAGTAGTAATAGCAGTTAGTAATAGTAGTAATAGTAGTAATAGAAATAAGAGTAGTAATAGTAGTAAGAGTAGTAATAGTAGTAATAGTAGTTAGTAATAGTAGTAATAGTAGTTAGTAATAGTAGTAATAGTAGTAATAGAAATAAGAGTAGTAAGAGTAGTAATAGTAGTAATAGTAGTTAGTAATAGTAGTAATAGTAGTAATAGTAGTAATAGTAGTAATAGTAGTAATAGTAGTAATAGTAGTAATAGTAGTAATAGTAGTAATAGTAGTAATAGTAGTAATAGTAGTAATATTAGTAATAGTAGTAAAAGTAGTAATAATAGTAATAGTAGTAATAGTAGTTAGTAATAGTAGTAATAGTAGTTAGTAATAGTAGTAATAGTAGTAATAGAAATAAGAGTAGTAATAGTAGTAATAGTAGTTAGTAATAGTAGTAATAGTAGTAATAATAGTAATAGTAGTAATAGTAGTAAAAGTAGTAATAATAGTAATAGTAGTAATAGTAATAATAGTAGTAATAGTAGTAATAGTAGTAATAGTAGTAATAGTAGTAATAGTAGTAATAGTAGTAATAGTAGTAATAGTAGTAATAGTAGTAATAGTAGTAATAGTAGTAATAGTAGTAATAGTAGTAATAGTAGTAATAGTAGTAATAGTAGTAATAGTAGTAATAGTAGTAATAGTAGTAATAGTAGTAATAGTAGTAATAAAAATAAGAGTAGTAATAGTAGTAAGAGTAGTAATAGTAGTAAGAGTAGTAATAGTAGTAATAGTAGTAATAGAAATAAGAGTAGTAATCGTAGTAAGAGTAGTAATAGTAATAAGAGTAGTAATAGTAGTAATAGTAGTTAGTAATAGTAGTAATAGTAGTTAGTAATAGTAGTAATAGTAGTAATAGTAGTAATAGTAGTTAGTAATAGTAGTTAGTAATAGTAGTAATAGTAGTTAGTAATAGTAGTTAGTAATAGTAGTTAGTAATAGTAGTAATAGTAGTAATAGTAGTTAGTAATAGTAGTAATAAGAGTAGTAATAGTAGTAAGAGTAGTAATAGTAATAAGAGTAGTAATAGTAGTAATAGTAGTTAGTAATAGTAGTAATAGAAATAAGAGTAGTAATAGTAGTAAGAGTAGTAATAGTAGTAAGAGTAGTAATAGTAGTAATAGTAGTTAGTAATAGTAGTAATAGTAGTTAGTAATAGTAGTAATAGTAGTAATAGTAGTAATAGTAGTAATAGTAGTAATAGTAGTAATAGTAGTTAGTAATAGTAGTTAGTAATAGTAGTAATAGTAGTAATAGTAGTTAGTAATAGTAGTTAGTAATAGTAGTAATAGTAGTTAGTAATAGTAGTAATAGTAGTAAGAGTAGTAATAGTAGTAATAGTAGTTAGTAATAGTAGTAATAGTAGTTAGTAATAGTAGTAATAGTAGTAATAGTAGTAAGAGTAGTAATAGAAATAAGAGTAGTAATTGTAGTAAGAGTAGTAATAGAAATAAGAGTAGTAATTGTAGTAATAGTAGTAATAGTAGTTAGTAATAGTAGTAATAGTATTAGTAGCAGTAGCCGATAGATTCTAACTCTCTCCTCTTTCTCAGTTCCAATATATACGTATCTCTCCACTATGGGGAAAATTCCAAAATATCGAATATAAATTAATAACTTGAAAACTAAGTCAGATAATTTGATCCGGTTTTTTGATTATTATTATATATTCCCTCAGAAATATTTTTGGAAAAGGGGGCGTGTCCCCGCCCACCCAGATAATTTTTTTATTATTAATTAAAAAAAAATTTTTTTTTTTAAATTTTGGTTATTAATATTTTAAACTAATTATTTTTATTCAAAAAGAACTAAATATTCTTTAGTTTCGAGTTCTTGATCAGCCGGAATTATTGATCCGCTAAAATCGTCTTCGGATTCCATTTGGCATTTATATTTTTGCAAATAATGCGGCTTTTGCTTTTCAAATATAATTAATAAGCTTAATCTTATTTAGTTTCACCTTAAGAAAATCAAGAATTACTTTTTCATGGTTAAATTTGCATTTTCCATTGAGCCAAACAGTATTCAGCTCAACGTTCGAAGCCTCGTAGACACCTGCAAGAAATTAATTTGCGCCGATTGTGCGGAAAAGTGCACATTGAGACAAAGTGCATTGAAATCATAATCAATGACCCTACGATATACAATTGGAATTACACTTATCACTGCTTCTACTTTTTTTATATGCCTTCTCAAAGTTGAAATTCCTTTACAAGAAATGGCATTGGATAACATTAGCTAATTTTACAAAATATTAAAAGAACAAGCATAAATACGAAAAGTTGGCTTATTCAATATATAGTACAAAGTCTTATAATTGATATCCTTTTTAAATTTCTTTAAAATTATTCATGGTCTTTAAGTAATGACAATTTGAAAATCGGCTACCAAAAATTGCAATCTACAGGCACGTGCTCTTCGAAAACAAAAGCTGACTTTAACAGCTGTTAGGCTTAAAACTGGACTGTTAATTAACATTGTGAGTATTGTTTCTAAAAGTGTTGGAGTTTTCTAAAGATGCTAGTTTAAAAAAAAATATCATTTTAATACTTTTAGAAAAACACTAAATACCCGAAAAACGGCAAAATTCCCCATAGTGCTCTC
>JAWNOS010000227.1:0-50331 GCA_035045845.1 Drosophila buzzatii
GCTGTTTTTATACCCTGAGCCCATTGAAAATGGGAAATCAGGGTATAATGGTTTTGTTAAAAGTATGTAACAGGCAGAAGGAGGCGTGGCAGACCCCACAAAGTATATATATTCTTGATCAGGATGACGAGAAAAGTTGATATAGCCATGTCCGTCTGTCCGTCCGTCCGTCCGTCCGTCCGTCCGTCCGTCCGTCCGTCCGTATGTATGAACGCGTCGATTTCCGAAGATACAAAAGCTAGAGAGTTCATTCTTTTTGTGTTAGGTTCGTATATTGCACGCGCAGTACGAGTTTGTTTCAGAAATTCGATAACTTGTATATTTGTAAAGTTATCGATAAACGAATTTATCGGGACCCAGTTATAAAATTCTAGCTAATTCATCTTTATAGTTAGAGTCTCCAAGTCTTCTGCATATATATAGATACTAATTTAATACAATTTCGGTTTTTGTCAGATTTTGGATTCCGGTCCCCACTTCGCCCCACCACCCCCAAATATGAAAAAAATGCATTTCAAATACTAGAGACATGCAGTTTGGTTTTGCATATAGATATTAATATCGTAATCATAATCTGAAGATATCAATACGATTGTCCATCTAGAAACAGAATTATTGATCATCAAAGTTTTCTCATCAAAACTCATGTGGCGCAGCAGCAAAGCAGCGAGACAGTTAGACGCTTGCAATGCTTACCCACATGCATACACACATACATGCATACAAGTGTCGATCAGTGTCTATGTGTGGTTTTGCATGCGTGCAGAAACGAATCGAATAATTCTTGGAATATTATTCGTTCGAAGAAGGGCTCAGGGGATTTCGTAGTCGAGCAGTCTCGACTACAGCTTTCTTACTTGTTTCCCTTGAATCTGTTTTTTCTTCTTTTTTTGCCGACTGCCTCACTCACAACTCTCGCTCTCTCTCTGGCAACCAGGCCGGCAAGCGGCAGGTGGCAGCTACTTTTGCTGTCTGATTCATTTGCATGCCGGCTACTTCTACTTCTGTGTAGCAGCTGTTTAGTGACCCCAAAAGGACCGAAAAAAAAAAAAATAGTGAAATGACGACGATGCCAGCACGAAACACGTCATAGCCAAAGCATCAAACACCTGGGCCGTTGTCAGCAGGTTCAATATAGAGGAGGGTTGATGGAGAGCTAAAGCAGCTTGGAAAATGGCAAGTCGTGCATTAAATATGCAACATGTCCAATGCATTTTAAAGCACACACACACACACACCTCTCTATCTATATATCCCCATATCGATAAAATAGATAGAGCAATGGCGTAGTCTACATTTTGCGCTGCTGTGGTGCAAACGTGTCTTATTCTCGCCGTTCGCGTTGAAATAATAATGTTTCACAATTATTATATACCGCAGGCGTTTCAAGACTCATTTCTCTACCGGCTCATACAAAAGATACAGGTGTGCCAGGAGCCAGCTCTAAATGCCAGACAACAGCAACCACAGCACTACAGGTAGGTCGAAGTTTGAAGCGAATGCAAACTTTTGCCATTGGCTTACTCGTAATTAGCTTGGTTAACTTTTGGGGCCGTTATGGCGAAAGCTCCTTGTGCCTAAACCGAAAGTGAAAAATGTTGTGCAGAAAGAAAAAAGTTTACGCCCAATGACATTTAATCCGGGCGCGCACAACCGTGCCACGCCCATTTAGTCACGCTGTCCTTGGCCTTTCAGCCAACGGCCCTACGCATGCCGTGTTGTCTGCAGCCCGCAAAGTATGCAATACTTTTCGCTTCTTCTCGCTTCGATTTTAGTGCCGTGCGTGTACCATGTGCTGCACATTTGGCATTAATAGCTTGTTATTTATTGCACTTTTGCCCACGTCAAGGCCACGTCAACTAACCCCTACCGTCCATTGCTAACCAAATACCCTTTCCATTTCCATAAGTTCGCATATTCGCAACGTTGCCAATTTTCACAGCTACTGTCTGCCGCACATGGAGCTATGTAACAAACACAAATGTGGCAATAACACGCACTCGACTGCGTAATACCTGTTCAAGGTGTGAATGGAGAAGATAAAATGACAAGCATTGTGCCACGCCTCCTCTCTTGTTTTTTTTGGGATAGGTGTTTGATCGGTTTAGGCTTGAACGATTGTGAAACTAGGTTCAATTTTGTTAATAGTGTTTTATTAATTAAAAAATTAGAAAAAAAGGTTAAAAACTTGTTACTAAATAAAATTAAAACATTTTAATTTGTATTGTTATCAACAATAAAAAATGCTGACATTTTTAATATATATTATTAATAACTTTTCTTTTTAATTTCTAATATGTATTAATTATAAAAAATTTTTAAATGATAAATATTTTTTTAAATTAAATTGTAAATGTTTTTAATTGTATAAATAAAAAAAATATTAAACTAAAATCAAATAAAATATCAATAAATTAAAATTTAAAGTTTCTAATCAATCCCCTATACTTTACATTAGTTTCTTAATTGTATTGATAATAAAATGCTTAAATTTAATATGTTTTATTAATTAAAATTTTAAATTTGTTAAAATTTAAATAACATGATTGATATATATGATTAATATGTATTAATCAATCCGCTATATCAATCTATCTATTTCGATTTATAAGAAATATGTCTTTTACATTTTATTATTGTTATTTACTCGATTTAATATTTCCTAACTTTAATTTATGGGCCTTCATAAATTATTTAGCTTATTTTCTGTTTTGTTATTTCAAGTTTGATGAAACAATGAAACCAATAGAAATTATTTAAAAATTCAATCTGGATTTTTCATATTCACATAAATCAAACATAAAATCTTATTAGCTCTCAAGCATAAAATCCGCATCATTACAAAAAAAATACAAACTACACTGAGAACCCATATACTCTTTATACCACTTTCCCAAACGTGTATATTAGTAAACTTTTTGCCAAGCATATTTATTTATATTTTCACCACTTGAGCAAAAACTTTTGCGTTCTGCAGATTATTTTTAAGCCAAGCGAGTTTCTTTTTTTGGCTCTCCCAAAAAAGTGTAGAATATTTTGGCTGAAAGGTCAGTTTGATCAGGCTTCGTTGTACTTTTAATGTTACGTGCTGCACAAACTGGGGGTATTTCAAATATGCAAAAGTATTTTCGCAAGTGAAAAGTTTTGCAATCCAGCAAAATGCTAATTGCAGCCAAAATCAAATTTAGTTCTATTCTAAATAGTTCGACATTTGCAAGTTGAAAATCGATTGTTATGGGAGATTATTTAAAATATAAAATATAAGATAAAAAAATATAAAATATAAAATATAAAATATAAAATATAAAATATAAAATATAAAATATAAAATATAAAATATAAAATATAAAATATAAAATATAAAATATAAAATATAAAATATAAAATATAAAATATAAAATATAAAATATAAAATATAAAATATAAAATATAAAATATAAAATATAAAATATAAAATATAAAATATAAAATATAAAATATAAAATATAAAATATAAAATATAAAATGTGAAATATAATAAAATATAAAAAATTAAATATAAAATATAAAATTTAAAAAAGACGATATCTTCTTCATAAAAATAAATTACAATAAAATAATTTTTGTATTTTAAATAAGTTAAAAAAGAAATATTCCATATTGAAATATGTGCGTATGTCGCTTGTCTATTTCCCTTCCGTTTTTATGACTAAGATTTCACTTAAATTTATTTTAACAAATATTTTACTTAACTTAATATAGCTCTGTCTCTCTCTCACTCTTACATAAGACGTAATACTTATACAAAAGCTTCTACCAATTACACCATCCAATTAAAGTAACCAGCTTACAAATTCATTATTAGCTTACAAATTCATTCACTCAATTATTACCTCCTGCTGCAGACATGGCGCACTCGCTCGGATTACCCGCCGATTCTGTAATACACAATCAATATAAGAACAATAGGCCGACTGGCCACTTGACCAAAAGTTGAACAGCCGCTGGCCAAGTGTCGACTATTGAACCCAGCTCAAAGGGAACAATACTATGTGGTCGAAACTCTAGAGCCTTCAGTGGTATGAGTGTTAAGAATATAATTAAGAGCCATGAAAACGCCTTCAATTACACGTAAAAAATGGTAGAAAAATCACAACAAATGCCCTGGCATATTCTCCACAAACAAAACGATGTAAAAATAGCCACGAAAATCGGAAGAGTGTCCACAACACGATTCGCGTATAATTATGCAAATTGAATTGCGCGAATCGCTTGTGTGCTTGTACAAGTGGCCCCCCATAGATACCGTTAGTTGAGCAAAAAAAAAACACATACACACATACATACAAAAAGGTCAAAAGCCGTCCAGCGTATTGGCGAAATTAGAGGGCTCAGGCAACAGGAATTAAGCAGAGTTTTCATTTGCCACTACTATTCTCCCTCTCTCTCTCTCTCTCTCTCTCTCTCTCTCTGGCTCTCTCTTCCCCTCGTGTGCGTGACATTGTTTAGTAATTCATTTCAGTGGGATTTCAATGCATTTTTGAGTATATACTAGTTAACGCTTAGTTAATGCCACACGCAAACGTAGAACCAAAGGCGGAAGCGCCAATGTCCAGCGCGGCGTATGTGCAATGTCCGCAAATGCAATCGAGTTTCCCTACTTCCATATTTCGTTTGTTCTTGTTTTCTTTTTCTCCTGACTTATTCGCGTGCCCGTTCTTGTCGTGTTGGCCATTTGGCTGGCTTGGCCAAAGGTTTGGGCCAGAACTTCAACTTCAGTCATTTGCCGGCTCTTGGCGTTTCGACATCGTCTCGTGCTCCCTTATTTTATGTACTAACGTTGTTGTCGCTATTCTGTGTGTGTTGTCTTTATTGCCTTTACCCATAGAGTGCAAGGTGATAGAAAGAAAAGAAATAGGAAAAATATATTGATATTACGACATTCACCATGAAAATGTTTGAAATATCTAAGCTATTTTCGCTACGAAGGTAAGACAAAGCATTTAAAGTAGACAAAATTCATAGAATTTTCTGCAAGGTTTTCTAGTTTTAAGAATAAGTAGATACTCTATTAACTAATGATACACTAGCCATGCACAGCTGCTTAATTAATAAATTTATTCATTAATTAAAACTGCTCAAGTTCTTAAGCAAGTTCTGAGAGTTGGGGGTGTTTTAAAATCAGAGATTTTTCTTTAAAAAAGATATGCTCTGAAAAGATATACAATATAAATATATGTATATAAAAATACATTTTAAAAATCAATAAAAAGTATAGCCAGATTTATGAAAAGTAATATACTTTTAGAAATCTTTTTACTTGAAGCAATAAATTTTATTTTATGTAAAATATATTTAAATTATATTTTATATATAAAAAAAAAAAAAATATATATATATATATATATATATATATATATATATATATATATATATATATATATATATATATTATATATATATATATATATATATATATATATATATATATATATATATATATATATATATATATATATATATATATATATATATTAGTCCTTAAGTCCTTAAGATATTGATTCCTTCATTACTTTCAATACTGAATTAATATTTTAGCATGGATTTACGTTTACTAAACAAAGTATGTCTCATTTATGCATATACAAAGTATTTTTTCGATTAGAAGATATTTGATAAAACTACTAAAATAAATAAATATATTAAATTAGCTGATATATATGTATTAAACATAAATATTAAATAAATTAAATATAAATTTAAAATATTAATTATTTTATACATATAGAAAATATTAAACATATTCTATAATTATTTATTTATTATTTAATATACAATATTTAGTTTACCAACATTATATTGCATATTAAATTTCTATAAAATATATTTAAAAATTTAAATTCAAATTACTAAAGTTATAAAATAGATAATATTCCATGGTAGTGGTGTCGCGCAAGGCAGGTCATATGAAAAAAGTATAAAAGATTATATTCCGTTTAATAGAATAAAAGAGAAGATGGCAATACCCATAAGCTGGGCAGGGTATATCCAAGTCGAGCACTTCTAAGTAAAAAAGTTTAAAAACTGGTTGATTATTAACAGCTTAACAAATGCATTCCTCATAATTTCTCATTACAACTTCATGAAATGTTAAATTTATATTTAATCAGTCGAAATACTTTTTTGATCTCTTGCATTAACTATTTATTAGTTTGTTGCACGTTCAATTTGTGAAGCACATTTTATGAACCTTAATTCCGAGTCTCAGCCATAATATTTCAGCGCATTATGGCCATAATTACACACTGAAAATGCCAGACATTAACAAATCACATTGCCTTGGATAGGGCAGACCGCAAAGAGCTTCATTCGCGTCCCCCTCGACCCATTGTCTAGGTGAGACTAGGGACAAGTCGCTTGCACTGCTGCACCAGTTTGCAGGTCTTTCCCCAGTTCAGTCTACTTTCTGGCTGAGTCAAGAAAATATCACGTGTAGCACAGTTATAGGAGCGTACGCCCACAGTTCCCGTTTTAGCCAGAAACGGCGAGCTAACCTCAAAAGGTACGCCTCAAATGCTTTCCGGCAGTAAAACAAACACTCAAACATACAGCAAGGGGAAGAGCTTTGGTTAGAGAGTTAACTCTAACATGAGAACACATGAGAAACTTCTTGAACAGAAAACACGACAACAACAACGGAAAAAAATGAAACAACTTCGAAGCACTGCGCATGGTTTGCTTTTGTTGTGGTTTTTTGCTTTGTTAACTTTCGGTCGCATTGCTATGACATTGGTGGCCCCTGTCGTGGCGAGGGAGACGTGCGGCGTTAAAAAAAAAAATGTACAAAATATACATATATGGGGGAGCCCTTCAAGCCGGGCCAAAAGTCCAGGCAATCAGTCGTTGCTTGTCAGTCAAACAAACCGCTCTCTAACGTACAGGTCGCTCGCCTTTGACGACCTTACAAAGAAAGAAAAAAAAAATCATTGTCGATTACTTTGTGCTCGCCTTGTTCAAAGCGAAATATATTGATCGGTACATTAAGACAAATACCATATCAATTAGCGCATGGTGTGTATTAAAGGCTAGAACTCTGTGCTCAATTGCATTCATTTAGAAATTGCATATGTAAAATTCTCATCAAATTTATTATTCCACTCCACTCCTCACTGCAATGCAAATTAACAATAAAAAAAAAAACTAGTGGCAAATACGTCAAATTATAGCCAGATGGATACCCAATAGGTAAGTGATCCGTTGGACAATTCGCAAGCCTTAATTCCTGTCTTCGTTCTATACTCTCTTTTCTTTCTATTACGTTTGTATTTTTTGTTGTTCCATTTGCACTTGTACCTTGTCTCCGCCCACACATGAATATTTAATTTGATTGCATTTTGCATGTTTATGTGCCGCACACATGTTTTCGTTGGCTCGCAATCCAATATAAAGTTCAGTTACCTCGGTCCTGCCTGACATTGAAACGCCAGCTAAATGTTGGTTTTATTTTTCCGAAGCTTATCAAACATAAAACATCAGCAAAAATCCTAGAGTTGCATGCAGTGAACGCCATTTTGATGGAAAAGGACACGCATTAGCATTGCTTAGCCAGCAAATCGATTTTAGCTTTACCTTCTTCCTGCTGTAGACTGAGACACATTATTATTAGTGGGCGACAGCCGAGCAACTAGCATTCACATTTACTATTTCTATTGATTTCTGTCTTACGGATAATTAAATAGGTGTTTTTGTACTTATAAATAGTAGCTGGTGAAAATAAATTTTCTTGGCTATTTTTGGCAAGGCTAAAGCTTGAAGTTTTCAATCAAATGCAGTAGCAATATATATATATATATATATATATATATATATATATATATATATATATATTTTTTTTTTTTTTTTTTAAAGAATTTCCGAGTCCATAAACTACATAATATTTAAGTCGCACTTATTACTTGAGACGAAAAAGCCAGAGAGAGAGCGAGAGAGATAGAATTAGTGAGAGAGGGAGGGAGAGTGAAAGACATAACAAGAGAGAGAGAGAGAGAGACAGCGGGAGGTAGAGTGCGTGAGGGACAGAGTAGGAGCAAGACAGAATTTAAGAATGAGATAGAGTGGGTGAGACTGAGAAAAATACCGAGCAAGAAAAGAGAAACCTAAAAATAGAGAGCGAGAGAATCCAAGAAAAAACATTTGACTGAAAAAGGGGGAGAAAGAGAAAGAGTTTGGATTGTAGATAAACAAAGATAGAGAGCAACTTTATTACATATAGGATGACAAAAAAAAAAGGTGTGAGAAATAGCGTTAATATATACAAATTACATTTTAGTTTACGGCATAGCAAAGGATATTAAATAAAAATATTTATACGATTATATATCTAAGTATATATGACCTAAATCATATGAAGCCCCTTTATAAAGTCATACGAATTGACGAATAGAGCTGTTTAAATATAAAAATTCGGGGCAATGAGACTATGAATGAATGAAACTGAGAGAGCGAGTGAAAGGTTATTAAATAAATAAATAGCTTGATTTAAAACTTGAAATAAGAAATTGCAGAGAAGGAGTAAAAGTGAAGTGTGATGAAAAAAATAAAATAAATAAATAAAATAGGCAAATATAAATATATTTACACCTATAAATAAACATAAATATTTTGTATATTCTTATAAATAAATATTAATATTATATACATATATAATTATAAATAAAAAATAATATAAACTAATATAACTTGTCGAAAATAGACTTTTAAACTTGGGAAAAATCTGAGCTGAATCGTTTTAAAATTACTTAAAAAAATAATAGAATCAAATTAAAATACACAATGAAAAGACTTCAAACAAGAATATTAAGTTCAACAGTTTTTAACAATTAAACGAAGAGTTTCATAAGCTCCGATATGGGAAATTCCCTGTTCTAATTTATTGCATTTTTATTATTTATAAAAATTTTAATATTAAATTTCAACTATTTTCTGCACCAAATTCTTGTATTTCGTCTACTTTTGCTTAACAAAATCATTCACTGCCATTTAAATAACTCATTAAAATCTTTTTCTAATCTCATTCGTTTTCGTTGCAAAAGAAATTCATCAAAAAAAAAGCAAAACCAAACTAACACAATTAATCAGAATCGTAAATCAAAGCAAAATCAACTTTTGGACAAAAATTGAAAAATACAAATTGAAAATCTGTAAATAGTCAAAGAACATCAAGTCAATGATCACCGCTCATATATCAATATATATGTATATGCCACATACATATGTTGTCCCGATCCATATATACCACATATGCGACTCTGATCTCTCATGTGTTCGTGTCAAGCAAATAGCATCATAAGCATTCTATGTGCTCAATGCAAAGCAATGCGTCGTGCAAACATCAAACGTGGTCAATGTTTGAGTCTAAGGTAAAGCAAAATTGTTCAAATCTAAATGTCTAATCAATATTTATTATATGTATGTATGTATGTGTCTGTATATGATTTAGATAAATTTCTATTTGAATTGATATTTAAATCAATTTCAGACCACAAGGTAGCAGCAAAATGGATCGCTATGAGAAGCTCAGTCGCCTAGGCGAAGGCTCGTACGGTGTTGTCTACAAATGTCGAGATCGGGAAACGGGCGCACTGGTCGCTGTCAAAAGATTTGTCGAGTCTGAGGACGATCCAGCCATAAGGAAAATAGCATTGCGAGAGATAAGGCTGCTGAAGGTATATATTTTATAATATTATTATATTGCATAAAATATCTGATTATGGAAATAGAGAAAACATCTGTTTGTAGGAAAAATATGAGAAAATAATTTATAAAATTTAACATATATGGATTGTATATAAAACATATAATTCATATAAATTTGCATAGTTGGCATTATTAATTTCACGTAATAATTTTAATAAGTTTAACAATTAAATGTAATATTTAACAGTTTTATACCTTGAATACAGTCGAATAGTGAAATTAGATTGCCTTAGTTACTTTATGTAATAGGCTGGAGGCACTATAAAGTGTACATAGACTTATCTAGCATGACGAGCATAGTCTGTCTGATACTGCCCATCTGTCTGTTTGTTTGTGTATGTTTGAATGCGATGATCTCGGTAGCTAGAGACTTGCAAATATATTTTGAGCGCTTCTTAATATCTGCAAATATGTGCCTCTCGCTAACACTTTGAGAAAGATCTCAGAGAGTTATCGAATACTTCGGTTCTTCAATGAGTTTGTTCGCAATCAGACATAAAACTTTTCATGTGTCAATGTGTGCATGCGAATGTTAAAGGGAAGAACGTTTGCATACACTCTTTGAATAATCTGCTCTTGGTCTCATTGAGCGCGTGTCTTTCGTGTCGCTCTCTAAGCGAGTATTGTTAAAAGAGTATCACACGAATAGTTCACACTCAATAGAAACCCAAAACGAACAGAATCCAAGTCTTTTGCTCAGAGCGAGATCGACAGAGTATTATTTTTTTCGGCTGCTCTGGCGAATATAACGTGAAGGCTCAAGCGATCTCTGCTATCTATTAAATAAGCTATCATTATTATTATTAGCATTATTTATATTAAGTTTTACTTTGCACATCTTTGTAGTGTATTTTATTAAATTTAAATTAAATTAAATTAAATTTTGAATTTTTTTATTCAGTTCACATCAGTTCAAATAATAAATAAAAATTCTTTTAATAACAAAAATTATATGTGAAGCAATTTACATTTTTGCCAAAATCAAGAAAATATCATTAAAATATTAAAACATTTGTCCATTTGTCACGTAATTTTCAAATTTCTCAAAGTCTCTTATTTCATTTCCAATAAGATTAACGCATAATAATGAGCTCTTATCAAAACTAAAATGCAATTTTAAATACTTGTCAGAAGTGTGTAATTAATAGAAGTATACATATCTAAAATATATTTCAGCTAAAATTAAATAATTTGAGAACTTACATAGAAATAAAATCATTTTCAATATATTTATTTACAATAAGAAACTTCCATGAAAATGATTAATAAATAATAAATATGTTTTTGTAAATAAATATAATATTGAATTATATTTAATATACAACAATAAATTTTAACATACATAAACAATAAATAGATTTTAACTTTTTAAATAAAAAATAAAATGTAATCTCTTACAATAATACATATCATTAACATTAATGAATCGCAGGACTACTTTAGGTATTGTTTTCCTTCATAATTTGAATCTTATTAATCTTAATTCGTCCAGCCTGTTAATGCGGCTACATTTCTTTGTTCCTTCCCGAAATACTAGAAACTTTCGTCCGTTACATTTACCACAGCGCACCACGGATTATTGTTTACATTCTGCTTTCCATGTTTTATGTGTTAACTATTATGTCGTATTCTTCTTAGAGCTCTCTTCCGCTTTCAGCTGACCTTAGAGAACTTAATCCAAATGCCCTGATGTGAACATAGTTTTTTGTTTTTGCTATCTATCTTATTTCACTCTCTTCATCTCACTCTGAATTTTGTTTTTTAATATTGATTTTTTCTTTTGTATAAATATTTATTTTTAAATAATCAGTCCTAAGAACTTTTAATATTCATTTTTAAGTTTTACCTTCATTAGTATAACTGACCACTCATGGCTGTGAATTGGCTATGAAAACACCCCCATCGGGTTGGTGATACTAAGATAATTTAATATATTATATTTGTCTTAAGCTTGACTTTAGTTTTGTCAACACCATAATTAAAATAAAATAAAATAAACAATATTTGTAATTAATATATTGTAAATTAAAAATTACAAAATGTCCTTAACTACAAAAATATATTAATATTTTCGCATACGGTAATAAATTCCAACAAAATTATAAAAGAATTGTAGGTCTTTATATAAAAATTAAAATAAATTATATATATAAATAATAGATAAAAAATAATAAGTAATAAAGTAATAAATTCAATAAAAATTAAATTTAATTAAATTATATTTATAAATAATAGATACAAAATAATAAGTAATAATAAAATAAAAAATTCAATAAAAATTTAAATAAAATCAAATACAATAATAGCTGTATATAATGATAAAAATTCTTTTATACACATTCAAATCTCATTTTCTGTCTGTCTCTCTCTCTCTCTCTTTCTCTCTCTTACTCTCTCTCTCTCTCTCTCTCTCTCTCTCTCTCTCTCTCTCTCTCTCTCTCTCTCTCTCTCTCTATTTTAAGAACTTAAAACACCCAAATCTGGTATCACTCTTGGAGGTGTTTCGTCGCAAGCGTCGCCTGCATTTGGTCTTTGAGTTCTGTGAGCTGACAGTGCTGCACGAGCTGGAGCGGCATCCGCAGGGCTGTCCAGAGCCGTTGACCAAACAGATCTGCTATCAGACACTGCTGGGCGTGGCCTATTGCCATAAACAGGGTTGTCTGCATCGCGACATCAAGCCAGAGAACATACTGCTCACGGCCCAGGGTCAGGTGAAGCTGTGCGACTTCGGCTTTGCCCGCATGCTCAGTCCGGGTGAGAACTATACGGATTATGTGGCGACGCGCTGGTATCGAGCACCTGAGCTGCTCGTGGGCGATACACAGTATGGAACACCCGTGGATGTGTGGGCGATTGGCTGCCTGTTTGCCGAACTGGTTCGAGGCGAAGCGCTGTGGCCTGGACGCAGCGATGTGGATCAGCTGTATTTGATACGCAAAACATTGGGGGATTTGCTGCCACGCCACATACAGATTTTCGGACAGAACGAATACTTTAAGGGCATAACGCTGCCAGTACCGCCCACGCTCGAGCCGCTCGAGGATAAAATGCCAGCGAAAGCGTTGCAAAATCCGCTTACCATCGACGTGCTCAAGAAGTGTTTGGACAAGGATCCAGCCAAGCGCTGGTCCTGCGAAAAGCTGATTAAGCACTCCTACTTCGATGATTACACGGCCAAACAGCGCGAGCTTGATCACATCAACAGCCTCGAGGCGGCCACACTCCGGCAGC
Source organism: Drosophila buzzatii (assembly GCA_035045845.1). Taxonomy (NCBI): domain Eukaryota; kingdom Metazoa; phylum Arthropoda; class Insecta; order Diptera; family Drosophilidae; genus Drosophila; species Drosophila buzzatii. The sequence continues at coordinate 12,967 of JAWNOS010000227.1, forward strand.
AGCAACTAGCCTCGCAGCAATTTATGCTGGCCACCGCCGCCCAGCAGCTGCAGACGGGCCCGGCTCAGGCAGCGGCCATTGCAGCGGCGCGTGATAAATCAAAGGTACAATATAATATTATTTTAATTTAAAATAAAAATTAAATTAAATTATTAAATATAGTATAAGCAATATAAAATTATTTTTATTTAAAATTTTCACTGAAATTATACCAACTTGATTTCAATATTTTATTTTTTTTATATAAGTTATACTAATTTTTTTTATATTAATCAAAATAAAATACATGGAACAATTTTTGTTGTTTTTTAATTGAAATAAACTTATTATAAGAAAATAAAATCAAAATAAAAATAAATAAATAAATATAAATTATACTAAAATATAATTTTAATGTAAATAATTATAAATTTTATTTATATTTTATATTTTAAACGAAATAATTTAAACAATTAAAATTCTGTAAATGAATATAGTACAAAATATACCATTTTATTTTTATTTTAAATTTTAAGTAAAATTATGCCAAATTTATTTTTATAATTGTAAATTAAATATTCAGATAAATTCTTTATTAAAATTTTCAATGAAATTATGTTTCTTTTATATTAATAATGACTTACAAAAGCCATAAAATGTTAAAGTTTTTAAAAATTTTAAATTATGTTATGCCTTATTAATTTTACATTTAAATAATAAATAAAATATTAATTATATTTTAAATTTTAATAACACTAAATTAGCTTTAATATTTCTCAATTTTAATATATATATATAAGGTATAAAATGGATTTTTTTACACATAATTTTAAATTGAAATTCGCGACTCTAGCTAATGTTTTTTCTCCCCACATCTCGCAGACTTCAAACACCTCGTTGCCGCTGCTGCCAAGCAATCAGCATCATCATCATCACCACACACATCAGGACTTTGTAAAGCTGCAGCCTTTGAACAAGAATGCGGCCATGATGCATCGCACCGAACATCACCTGCCCACCATTTGAGCTGCACTGAACTCGACTATTTTTAAGCTTTCGCTCTACGACTTCGGCTCACAATACTTTGGTATTTTACTGCAGTGTGTGCAGCAGTAGCATTAGTTTTTCTTTGACTACTTCAATAAATAAATGTAAAGTGTGAAAAAAAAATAATAATAAAACATTTCTTTTATTTGGCAAGGCAAATTAAAAGCATGGCAGAGCACTGGAGTTAATAAAGTCTTTGTGTTTCAATTTGTCAAGACTAAAAAGTTACTTAGTTCTATATGTCATCCTGCCACAAAAATAATATATCTTTGATATATAAATTATATATAAATATCTTTGATCTATTTATAGAGAAGAATCAACAGCAGCAACAATACATTTATGTGTCCCTAGATCAAAACCCATAGATACACCTAATTCGATTTCTCAAGCCTAGGTAATAATTTCCTATGAATTAAATAAAAAAGTATCACAAACAGAGCAAAACATTTTCTTGAATATAATAAGAAAATGTATAAAGAAAAGCCTTAAAAGACAAATATAATATGTAGTAGCAATATACATATTAACTATGCTCATTACATACAAAATCCAATTAAGACATAAATTCCCAGTATTCACAAAGAAGAGCGAACATGTCAAAATATAAAGAGAAATAACTCACCGCTCTCTTTCCATCTCTGAGCGAATCGTTCTGTCGCTGCAAATCTACCCGCTGCAGCGATTGTGGATCACATTTCAATGAGCGCCATCTTTTTTTCTTTTTCACAACACAATAAAAAATAACAAAAAATTGCAACACATTTCATAGCCACTTGGCAACAAGCTAGGCTTTACAGGGATAAGTGAATTATTATATTACACTCGCGACACGAATTCAACATTTTTAACACTTTGCAACTTATTTCAATTTTATAGATACCGAAAACTATACAACACAGTAATAAATCCGATCTACTCTACAAACGCACACAGACTAAATCGTTGCATCAAATGACTGCCTTTATTAAGCCTGCACTCACACCAATACAAGCACAACTTAGTGGCAGCAGCATGTATTGGACGCGCTCACAACATCCACAAAGTTCACACTCTTACACAGACATACGAGATCCAACAGCATACGTTTTTCAACGCTCACTCTCTGCTGGCAGCCGCAGTCCACACACATAACGGGATCAAAGCGTCAGCGCCAAAGGCATTGCAGCAGCGAAGTGAGTAAGAATTATCTTTTACGCTCACGCCAAGTTCTCTCTTTGATTTCAGTGCGCTCTTTACACACTTATTTCATACACTTTTTTCTCTTTTTTTTTTCAAGAGCTAATGATTTTTGTTGTTTATTTATTGGAAAGTTTGAATACGAACCACAATAAGCGACTCATAAAAATGCAATAAAATTGTGGCTGAGTAGATAATGTAACGAAAGAAAAAATGCAACGGCATGCTTTATCAACTTATTCAATAAAACTTCGATTTCGTTTTGCGCTGCATTTGCTGTAGCTTAACAATTCAGACACCTCTTAGCATTATCCCTAGTCGCTCGCGCTAAAAGTCTCTCACACACACACTCTCTCTCTCTCTCTCTCTCGTTATTTTCTATTCTTTTTGGGCCACTTTGCATAAACGGCAGGACAGATTATGCAACTGTCTGGGATTGTCAAGCGTCGAGTCGACAACACGCTGCACACTTTGCATATCCGGTGGAGCAAAAGAGAAAGATGAAGAGAGAGGGGGAGAGTGAAAGATAACGGGTGAGTGTGGAGGTCGTTTTACAAATGCTTTTTGCCTTCGCCGTCAAATGCGCAGCGCCGTTAGATAAAAGGGAGATGCGAAAAGTTTCTGGACTATTGTGGATGCCAAACGAAAAATCAAAGTGTCCCGCAATTGTGCCCGGGCACTTGCTGATGGCTGCAATGGAGCAGAAGAGAGCGGAAGAACGGAAGAGAGCAGCAGAGTGAGAGCGTTAGCTAGACGATACAGTCAATTTCAATGTCTGTCTGCACACACACACACACACACACTCATACGCAAACACACACACACGCATAGACAGACACGCACATGCTGCTCTGGTCACATAGGCGGCGCCCGCAGAGAATTTGGCGCTGTGTTGACAGTTACAGTTACTCTGCTGCAGTGCTGCCAACTTGTGCACTAATTTAATTAAAACTTTTCTGAGCACCGCCATTGCACCCCCCGCAGGCCAAACTTTCAATCCTTTAAAAACAGAAGTCTATCAGTTGAACTGCTGCGTCATCGGAGACTCAAAAGTGGGCCAACAAATAATTGTTTTGTATAGACCAGAGCATAAAGTTGGCAACTCAATTATGCATAATAAATAAATTTGAATAGGATTGCAGTGTTTGCAATTTGATGAAATTCGAAAAATTCGAAAAGCTAAATGAATAAAATGAACTAGTTGAAAAGTGAACCAGTGAACTAGTAAGCGTTAGTACAATTTGAGATTTACAAAGTTTTTGTGCGTGAAGCGTTAAACGAATTGAGCGAATTTAATTTTGTTTGATCGAGTAAAAACATGATCAAGTGCACTCAAGAGTAATTATCTATGCTCATTACGAATGAGCTGTTAGTTAACATTAAAAGTATCGAAACTTCTCTTTGCTTAATCTGCAAAGACTACTAACAGTGGGCTCTGGAATACAAATTATATTAGCTGTTGAGTTATGTTATGTTAGCTCAATGAACGCAAGAGAGGATAAAAACAAAGACGTTATGTTAAAATTAACCTAGCTACGCGTGTGTTAAGCGTATGATTAACAGTGAGCGAAGAGAATGAGTGCAATTGAGTGATAATGGCTCCGGCATTAACATTATAGTAATAATTAAGTTAGCCTTAGCAAGATTGAGTGAAATCTATTTTAACTTCGCTCCATTTAATTATGCTCATCTTAACATTTTTATACCCTGAACCCATTGAAAATGGGAATTCAGGGTATAATGGTTTTGTGAAAATGTATGTAACAGGCAGAAGGAGACGTCGCAGACCCCATAAAGTATATATATTCTTGATCAGCATAAAAAAATAAGTTGATTGAGCCCTGTCCGTCTGTCCGTCCGTCCGTCCGTCCGTCCGTCCGTCCGTCCGTCCGTCCGTCCGTCCGTCCGTCCGTCCGTCCGTCCGTCCGTCCGTCCGTCCGTCCGTATGAACGTCGAGATTTCGGAAACTACAAGAGCTAGAGAGCTGAAATTTCACATGAACACTCGTATGTTAGCTACGCAGTACGAGTTTATTTTGTTTTTTCGATAACTCATCCCATTTCCAAATTATCGATAAAAAATCGAAAATTCGTTTCAATTTTTTATGTTTTTTGAGCATAACTTCTACACCGTTTTAGCTAAAGACTTTAAATTTGTATATTTAGATAGATATTATGAATACGCAGATTATGTAATTTTTGGATTTTGGATGCCACGCCCCCTTCGCCCACAATTTGCAAAAAACGCATTTCAAATACTAGAGACTTGAAATTTGGCACATAGATACATTTAGATATTCTTAATCTACTCTGAAAATTTCATTAAGATCATCCATCTAGAAATGGAGTTATAAGCGTTCAAAGTATAGCCCAACCCACCCCCAAGCCACGGCAGCAACTGCGCGGTTAGCAGAGCGCGCGCCTATACGTGCGTAAAGAAGAAGAGTATCACTTTTTTGCAGGGTTCAGGGGATCTCGTAGTCGAGCCGTCTCGACTAGAGCCTTCTTACTTGTTTTAATTGTTAAATATCTCAACTTTACCCATATCAAAATATAATTTTTATATATAATCACATCAAAGTATAATGGCTGCTAATTTAAGAAAACATTTCCGTAACATGGCCAGGACACACGTAAGACTTGCATTACGTGTCCTTGATTATCTGCCGTGTGCTTAGCAGCGGATTAGGTTGCCAAAAAATACCCAAAGTCGAGCCTTGCCAACAGACTCACTCAACATCCGCCGTTGACACGTGGCGAATTGGCAATGTGCTCAACAAGTGGATGGTAGCTGTGGGACATGTGCTTGTGTGTGTATATGTATGTATGTGTGTGTGCGATAGGTAAGTGGAAGTCAAGCTAACGACAGCCAAGCTGTGGGTCCATGGGATTGCTAACAAATCTGTCGCCGGGTGGATTTTAATTCAATGTGCGTGTGTGTGCAAAACTTATCTGGATTAAGTAGGTAAAGAAACTGCGATAAAAATGTACAAGTTTGCTTATAATGAAATTAAACTGAAGCTTATACTATTAGCTAAATGATTTATGGGAGTTTTTAAACATAGATATATTAAATAAAAATACGCGTTAAGTGAAACATTTAAATATGCGAATGAGCAAGTGAGCGAAAGCGCCGGATACATTTCGTATAATCACATGAACAATTGCTTTATCAGAGAGCGAGATAGAAAATGGACTGCGTTTGAGCTAATCCACTCATTCTGCTGCTGATATGCCATTGGCGCATTTGATTTGAGTGTGGACTGCGATTGCTTGCCTACCAGACACATTACTCAACTGCGAAAAACGCAGTTGGATCTTGTCTGTCGAAGAAATGAGTGCAAACATTGTGGATCTTGTGAGAGCGTGTTGCAATATGGCTGCTCTAAGTTGTAATTGACTCCAATTGGTTGCCTAGCAGACAAATTACTCAACTGTGGAAAACGCAGCTGGATCTTCTCTGTCAAAGAAATGAGTGCGAGCATTGTGGATCTTGTGAGAACATCTTGCAATATGGCTGCTCTAAGTTGTTATTGAATTGGTATGAGAGAAGGGTTAGATAAGGATACACGATTGAGTCTAACGCTTAGGCATAGGCAGCGACTTAATGGAATGCTTTAGTCTATGCGCGGCTGCCTGGTTGATCGCATGTAATTATCATGAGAGGATGCAATTATACATTTTCTTACAAATAAATTATTGCCTAAGCCCTTATTTTATAAACATTTTATTTATTTTATATATTAAATTTATTAGATGATTTTCCATATAGTTTTAAAGCTTTTCCGTTTTGAGCAAATATAGTATAGTCGCTTCATCAGCTCAATTTTAGATTAATTTCGATAGACTCCATCACCTACATATGGGCCGTTAGCGCCATTGAAAATGTTGCCCCTCTGCGTAGCGTCGATTCAGTTCATTTTTGCGCTCCACCTCGCCGCCCACACCGCGCAGCAGCTCCTCCCGCTGCCAGTTGCGATAGACGGCCGAGTCGTGGAGCTTGTCATCCTGGTCGAGGGCCTGCTGCTGCCACCATTTCAGATTGACGGATGGCGTCTGCATCGGAATGACGGAAATGACCTGCGGATGACGACGCGGCCAGAGGCCCAGTTTGGCCAATCGCTTCTGCTCATCAATGTCCGTGTCCTCGGGTGTGCCCAGCACACGGAGCTGCTGCACCTCGCCACGCGAACGCCTCATGACCAGCGGGTTAAAGGGATCCTCGCCATAGAGCTGGCGATACTTCTGGCTTCGCACCAGATTTATGATTTGGAACAGGGCAATGCACGTAACGCAATTGTAGCCAGCAAAAACTATCGAATAAAATGCAATTATTAATGAATCTGCTTATTATTGTTATTATCATTATTCTCATCACTCACGACAATAGAAACTGCCCACCAGGGTGAGCACAATGAGCAAACCCAAGTTGATCTGCTTCTTCAGCACAATCATCAGGACAATGTGGCTGATTGTGATGCCCAGGAAGTAGACGAATTCCATCAAAGCCAACGGCAGCAATAGCCACTTGTGAAGCTTTCATTAGAGAAATTAAATTCATTTTATAATAGCGATAATAACGGGATTACATTTTGACAAGGCTTATGCAAAATTAAATCTAATATTCATTACAAATAAGTCATAGAGATCATAAATTAATTATTTAATAGACATAATAACGGGCTTAAAGCCTAACTTAATTTTGGCAATTGCTAAGAAAACTTTTATTATGGCAAAATTAATTTATGATACATAATAATTTAATCACAAATAAGTCATAATAATGTTACTAAAATGTTGTGGAAATTTAAATAAAAACTATTATTAAGTCCTCTTTTTTTATCATAATTGTAAATATTTAATCTATTATCTTGATATTTTAATTGGATAATTTTTCGTTAAACATTATCGTTTATCACTATTTTTTTATTTATCAATTTTTTATTATATAATTATTTCGTTAAACATTACTGTTCTTCCTCTTTATTTTGTATTAATTTTTTATATAATTTAATTTTTTATTTAAATATTTTATTTATATTTAATATTTTATTTTTATTTAATAAATATTGGATATTTATATAATAATATTATTATTCATTTTGCTTTAATTTTTATTTTTATATGCATATTTACATAATAATAAAATTATTAATTTTTCTCTGATTATTTGATTTATTTATATATATATTTAAGTTCCGTTAAATATTTGTATAAAACTTTAAAACTTGTTGAAAAAATCAACTACTTAATTTACTTTTTTTTATTTTATTTTATTTGTTTTATTATTATAATTTTATTTTTTAATATATACAAATTATAATACTTTTTTATTTTACTTTTATTATTATTATAATAATTTTTTTTATTATATACAAATTATAATTATATATAAGTTTTCATATTTTTCAATATTAAAATTACTTAAAAATATATAACACTTATATTCGATTTTAATTGGTTAATTAAGTAAGTTAATCTCATTAAAATAGGTTAGATGGGATTCTACATACCCTGCAAGCTCCAACAATGCCCAAAATGGCGCAGACTATACGAACATAGCACATGACTTGCAGAAATATCATCACATTATCGGGTGCTGCAATGCATTATATATATATAAGGACAAGTTTGAAATATATGTAATAGCTGACAATTCAAACACTATTTATTCATTGTTAATTTGATATGCAAAATATAGGAAAAAATGACTTGAAGGATATACGAGATCAACATAATAAAGTAAGAACGATTTAATAAAGATCGATAAATTTTATTTCACAACTTGCACAGTTGAAAAGCTGATCAGCGTATAACATAGGTAAAAAAATAAAAGTAAAGATAATAAAATAAAACAAGTTTCTAATTCTTATAGATAAACATAAAATGCTGAATTGATTCAGTTTGTTTTTCTCAATACAAAATATATTTATTTTGGGAGACTACCACATTTACCCACTTCTGCCCATTACACGCATTTACTGAACTCCCGTGTTCAATAAATAGCATGAAAAATCTACGTAGTGAATTTTGTATAAATTTAACAAAAAATAAGACATCTCACGGTTCAATATGTTTAATAAAATTAAAATAAATTATCCCCACTAAATCTGAATAGATATTGCAATTAAAATCAAGCTCTTAAAGTAAACAAATATTTGAAAAAAAAAAATGTATATAATAAACAAAACATTTACTCATTTAATATATCATTTGTTGTTGACTTTGAAAAAAAAAATAATAATAATAATAATAAATAAATAAATAAATATATAAGTAAAAAAATAAATAAATAAATACATGAATAAATAAATAAATAAAAAATAAATTTAAAAAAATAAATAATAATTATGAAAAATTAAAAATTAATTAAAATAAAAAAATATATATTACATATTTATGTAAATAAATATATAAGTAAATAAATAAATAAATAAATAAATAAATAAATAAATAAAAAATAAATAAAACAAAATAAAATACATAGAAATGATTACAAATTAAAAAATAAAAATATAAAAATTAGTTAAATTAAAAATATATAATATATTTATATAAATAAATAAATTAAAAATAAATTTAAAAAAAAAATAAATAAAAATGATTAAAAATTAAAATTTATTTAATTAAAAAGTATATAATATATTTATATAAATAAATATATAAGTAAATAAATAAAAAAAAAAATTTTTAAATAAAATACAAATTAAACATTAATTAAATTTAAAAATATATAAATTTTTAGAAGCATAAATTCGAATAGATTTTGTTCGTGCAATAATAATATAAAGTATTCAATTTATTTTATGTACATCTATTGAGTCTCATCATTCTCTTGATTTCATTATTGTACAACTTGTATAACAAATTTTGTCTTTTAACTAAAAATTACACGAAAATCCCCTCATTCGTCCAACCCCCTGCTAGGCGTACTCACAATCATGTATCCAGTTAATGAGCCTTCGTACAATATTGCTCGATTTGTACTGTGAGTCATTTTCCAGCAGATCGATAAGTGCATCGAACAGATGTGCGCCTCGCACAAAGAACACGGTGCTCAGAGTTATAGAGAAGATCTGCAAAAGCCAATTCACAATCAATCAATTTTATGGAGATGTTACCTAACATATACCTCCACTTACAATGCTCATAACGCCGACACTTATAACGCCAAGACGCACTGAGCAATAGCACAAATAGCTTTCCATAAACAACATTTTTGGGGCTTTATTAATTTAAATCGTTGGCCATATTTCATGGCAGACAACTAACTGGCCCGACTCTGGCCATCCGACTGGGCCAACACATGATTGGATTTCCCCTTGACAGAACAACGAACGGACACTGGACAATGGACTAAATGACAAAAGCATGTTCCAGTCGAAGAGATTTCTATCTGAATATTTTACTTTTTTTTTGCTTTCATTGCACGCGTCGAATTTATCCCTAATGCAATGCGAATGGTAACCATTTTTCATTCACCTGCTGAACGTCATGGCGTTCACAAGCATTTCCAATGCCAACCTGGGAAGCAATTCCCAGTTGCTTTTCAATATGTTGCTCATGAAGTCCTATATCTTCTGTGCCTCAGTGCGGCTGGGCGTTATCGTCATCAGCATCTTTGCCTTGGTGTGTTGAGTATTTAACTAATTTTAATATATATACATTTATTTATATGTAAATATTTATATAAAAGGTAAAGTAGGAATTCGTTAATGAGTACGTTTTGCCTTTAATATTCATTCAAATCAACAAATTATAGCTCTAAAATAATTTTTTATTTTTTTTTCAGCCTTATATTTCTGTTATTAGCGGATTATTTTTGGATTAAATTTAATCCTTTTTTTATATTTATTCCTTTTTATTATTTTTAATGATTTTAGAATACTTTTCAGCATAAAATCATGTGGTAGAAAGTTTCCCAAAATCATGAAATAGAAATAGAAATATTTATTTATTTATTTATTTAAAAAAATATATAAAATTTTACAAAATAACTTTAAGAACAAGTCGAAAACATTTCCAATTAAAAGAAAATTTGTTAATTTTGTTTTAGGTTAAATTTATAATATATATTTGTTTATTTAATTATTTTTATTTATTTATATATTTATTTATTTATTATTTATATTAAAACCGATAAAAAATAATTTGTTTTAAATGATTTTTTGATATTAATATTAAATTTTGTTTAGCTTTTTAAAAGTCATATATTACTAATATATTAAATATGGCCCATTTTCATTACAAAAAATATTTTCAAATTTAAAAACGTATTTTACAATGTTATAGAAGTCAGCGGCAAACAAAAAATTAATTCTAGACATCTATAAATATTGTCTCTTATGTAAATATTAAAAATTTAACGAAAATCCTCTCTTAAAAAAAATAATAAAAAATGTATATACTTTTTCCTTAATTAACAATTTTTTAAAAATTGTTTTCTATTATATTAAAAAATTTATTTAATTTTTTTTTTAGTTTACAGATAATTGAAAGTATTTCTTGTTATTTTATTTTTTATGAAATATACTAATTGAAAAAATATATATATAAATCCTATTTTTTTGCATTTAAATATATAACAGATCAACAGGTATTTCTTTTTCTTTATCTTAATAATTAAAAAACATTTTTCTAAATAAATTAAAGTATATTTTAAGTGCAAATGAAACTCATCAAATTAAACTGATGAAAGGTAGATTTTTTGCCCGATATGTTTGTAGTTCTCATACTGTTTCATTACTATTCTATATTTTTATTTATTTAACATTCAATATGTATTATAAGCAATTATGGAATTATTATATAAAATAATATAAATTATATATACGAACGAAAAGATAAAGATAAAGATATTTTCTATAAATTTCAATTTTTGTTTATATTTAAAAAATATTTTTTGACATTTTCTATATTTTATAAATACTCATATTTATGATATAAAATTTTAGTAAATAAAAAGTTTGCTCATATTGAAATAAAATTTTGTTTTTTTTTTTTTTTATTTTTATATTTATACAATTTTCCTACTTTTTTTTAATATATTTAAGATTACTGTTACCTTTACCTACCTTAATCTACTTTTAGATAAATCTTACGAAATCAAATTGACCTTTCTTTACAAAATTTCTACAGCTCAAAACAATTGTGCTCATGTTTGTATTCACTACAAAAGGATTGGGTTTTACCTTTTCATTGATTTCTAAATTTGATGACAATTTGTGCTATAGAGCCAGCTACTATTTGGTGCGAGATGCAATTTATTTTTTAGAGCAGTGTAAGTATATTATTATTATTTATTTAAATCATACATTTTGTGATATTTTATTATATATATTTAAGAATACTGAATTAGAAAATACTAAATGTAATCAAAACCAAAAACAAAGCAATATTTTATGATGTACAGTTTTACCTAGTATTTTTTTAATATTTCAATATTTTCTGCTAGATCCCGAAATAGCTACATCTTTTCTTCAGCTTTATAGCGTTCTGCATGGAATTTCATGTGTTATTGCTGCATATGGCGCTTTTAAGGTGAGCTTATGTATTTCTTATAAATTATCTTTAATTCTTCAACTTTCTTTTATTCTCATCTCTTTAGCTTAAACGCTATTTTGTTCTACCTTTGGCTTTCTTCGAATTTGTTTTTATCGTGGAAATCTTTACAGTTACCATATTATTTCTTCGTATCATTCGGCATTTCGTTAGTCTGGAAAAGCTAATAGGGTTAACTGTTGTAGCAGCTGCCTATGCAAGTGCGTACTCTCTCCCTCGCCCTCTCGATTCATCTTTCTTATTATATATATTATTTTATAGCTCTCGTTGTCTATGATTTCTGCGCTTTGGTTGCCTTTGAGCAAGTTATGGGACTTGTGCGAAGTAAACGATATCAACAGCTTTATGGCTCGGATCCATTGAATCCCGTTCTTAATGCAAATACAGTAAAGCATCCAAATGCTATAAACTTTATATCAAAAACGAATAAATATACACACAAATGGTGGCAATTGCATAGAATAAAAAATAATCCAAATGATGAAAATATGACAAATGAGGACGTTGATGTTCAAAAATATTTTCAAAATCAAGAGCTTTTGTCTGATGTTCTACTTCACAATGGCATTACTAGATTTTAGTTTAGATTGAAACTAAATTTTTGTATTTCAAAATTAATGTATGCACGGGAGCAAAATATGTATAACAAAAAAAAACAAAATATACATAAATATAAAAAAACACAAAGTTTTTTAGTTGTTAATTAATAATTAATATCAGCAATTTAAAAAAAAATAAATTAATTTTTTACTTCCGATTAAATTTTCTAAGTTTCTTCCCAATTTTTTAACTAATTAATAAAAGCAATTTGTAAAAAAAAATTAATTCATTTTTTACTTCCGATTAAATTTTCTAAGTTTATTCCCAATTTTTTTTTTTTTTTTTAATTTATATTTCGAACAAATATTTTTAATTCTCTTATTTTATTTCCAATTGATTTCATTATATTCCTAAAAATTTTTTTAAAATTCTATTATTTTTTATTTTAATTTCTTTTAACGTATTTAAATCATTTTTAAATTCCATAATTTTATTTTGAATTTGTTTTTATTTATTATTAACTTACTTTACTTATCAATTCTCAAATACTTTTTTTTCGTATTGCATGTTTTTTTTTCGTATTTTTATTATTATTGTTTTTTTTTATTTATTTTTTTTTTTTAATTTTATTTTATATTTTTTTATTCATTTACATTTTTTTTTCATTTATTTGTCTCATATACTTATATTCCACATGTTTAGTATGTCCATACCATATCTTAAAGCGCCATCTATCGTTTATTGAGCGCAAACTCAAAGAGCTAAGAGCTTTTAGCTAGGCACACCACTTGACTCGCGCACAGCGTTGCCAGACCAAATCAGACAAAGAGCGTGCGATTCAAAAATATATCAGATTAAATTATCAATATATGTAATATAATATTTTATATTACAGTATTTATTTATAAATTGTATTTCTCTATATACAAAATATATAATAACAACAATTATCTCTGATGGGTTGTTGGTAGATGTGTATGTCAGATCTGAGCAGCATTTAAGTTGCAGGACTTGCAAATGAATTTCTGGGCCCTGACATGACTTCGAAACTTCATAACTTCATTCAAGGATTATAATATCTAAGCAAAGCACAGATCTGACTGCACATCAAAGCTATTTTGGACAGAGCTGTTACCCAGCTCATATATTGGAATTTATATTAAATACAAACGTCAATGAATCTGTAAATCTAGATAATGCAATCGCTGAGCTATATCTAAATTGTATTGAATTTGCATTAATGCAACGCTAGATAATTTTCTTATCAGAAATATGCACTAATAATAATAATAATAATAATAATATAATATCAAAAAAATTTGTTTAATTGACAACTTTATTAATTATTATTGAGTATAATTTTCTTTATTAATATTATAAATTAAGTACAATTCCTACGATATTCATATTTTAAATACTTTTTTAATTGATTTATTTGAACTTAAATATTCTCATATTAATTTTCATTTCAAATATATATTTTTTATTATTCTTATAATTTAAGATATCTTAATTTATGTACAGTATGTAAGATTAATAGTTAGAAACCATAAACATATTTTCAAAAATAACACTTACATCAACATATATATATTTGTATATATATTTTTTTAAATGGTTTTAATTGAAATATAAATATAAATTTTAATTTCGAAGCATTATTTCTTCTTCTTCATAACTTTAACATTAAAATCTATTTACATTCGAAATAACATATTAAGTTCACTTAAATTATAAATTCATAACTTTGAATGGAGCAGAATGATATTATGGCTGGCATGCCTAATATGACATCTAAAATAATGTCAAGGTCCTCCAGGACCTGCCTTTCGAGGACTTACAGTTTATTTTCTATAGGCAGTATCTTTCGTTATTGAATTCTATTTTAGGTCTTGGCTTAATTAAAAATCTTTAATGTCATATCACTTGATTGCCCGGCAATCGTTTGTCTTAGACTATTTGGTATATCCGCTTAGATCACGTTACGCATTTCTTGTTCTTTCCATAGAGCACTCGATACTCAGGCTCGATTTTCTTTTTTATGAATCTGGTCATTTCCGAGGCATATTTGGCACGCACCGCATTACGTGTAGAATTCTTGATGCCAGGACTGTGCACGAGGAACGCCGGATGCAGCACATGATACTCGTAGCCTAGCAGACACATTGCATAGCCCTGAAAAACAAATGGGAAAGATTCGATTTTAGAAATAAAAAATATAAGTACTAAAATTATAATAGATACATAAATAAATAAATAAATAAATAAATAAATAAATTTAAATATAAATAAATAAATAAATAAATAAATAAATAAATAAATAAATAAATAAATAAATAAATAAATAAATAAATAAATAAATAAATAAATAAATAAATAAATAAATAAATAAATAAATAAATAAATAATAAATAAATAAATGAATAAATAAATAAATAAATAAATAAATAAATAAATGAATAAATAAATAAATAAATAAATAAATAACTCAATAAATAAATAAATCAATAAATAAATAATTAATAAAATTTACATTTATATATCAAATATTTAGATATTTCTAATATATTATCTATCTATCTAAATATCGATAGATTGAAGGTGTTTTTATATTTCACGTCGTTTCAATAATTTTAACTTATTAAACATATATTAAATACACATTCAATTCGATATAATTTGTTTTATTGTTATTTACCCATCCATTTGCTCATTAATGTTTTTTCTGGCTCTTTTCTAGCAATTTTTAGCCGTTTTTAGATCTTTTTCTGGTTTGCCTCATCAACTACCTTTGTTCCTTCTTTCTAACCTTTATATCCTATTTTCTAATCATATTTCTATCTCTTATTCACGATTCAGTTCATTGATTGATGACCAGTCTTATTTACCCATCCATTTGCCCATCAATATTCTATCTATCTTTTTAGCTATATTTAAGCAATTTTTAGCCGTCGTTAGCTCATTTTCAAGTTTTTTCTACCTTTCTACCGAATCCCAGAGGTTTCGAAATGAAATTACGAATTATAAGATGCGAGATCTTCGCCGAATAGGCAGAAAAACTACGAATTAACGAGGGGACTAAAATGTATGGGATTTTTACGAATTCACGAAGTTTTTTCAATGGACCAGCTGTTTCTTACGAAATATTGAGGTTTTCGTTTTAGCGGGATACGAATTATCGAGACACGACTGTATTTATATATTTAGATACTTAGATACTTAGATACTTCGATATTTAGATATTTAGATATTTAGATATTCAGATATTTAGATATTTAGATATTTAGATATTTAGATATTTAAATATTTATATATTTAGATATTTAGATATTTAGATATTTAAATATTTAGATATTTAGATATTTAGATATTTAGATATTTAGATATTTAGATATTTAGATATTTAGATATTTAGATATTTAGATATTTAGATATTTAGATATTTAGATATTTGGATATTTAGATATTTAGATATTTTTTAGTTATATAATTCTAGAGCAAACAAACATAGTCTAACTCGTTTTCTTTTTTAAGCTATCACGATGAAGCTGAATATTGCCAAGGTCATAAATCGTATCCCTATCTAGATCGGAGATAAAGCAAGGCCTTGAGCTATACTCAATATCTGCAAGGTCTTTATTAAAGGCTAATCGAAAACACTATTAATTTCTTGCTATTTTCTGATAATCACTTCAACTAAATAAATAATCGTAAGTCAAATAACTGATTAATCAAAGGTTATCTCGAGATTGGATTAGTCAAAGAGATTCACCTGAATGCGCTTGTTCGACTGCCCCTCCCAGGTGACACGTTCGTCGAAGATCGGCTCCGTATTGTCGCTGATGTAGAAGGGCTCCCAGTGCCGGAAGTTATCCTGTCTGAGAGTCTTGCTGAACAATTGCAGCTCATCCGTGACAAGGGTCGTTCGATTGATCCATTTCTGATAGTCGGGCACCTTGTGGCAAGTCGCACAGACTTTCGCATGGAAGAGCTGAGCACGACGCGTTTGCAGAAGCCCCAACAATTCAAATTTATCATTGGGCACTCGCTCGTTCGCCTGTATCTCGAAGACCGGCAAGGGATAGACTCTTTTGCGCTGATTGGGACTGAGGGCCAGGACGCTTTTATTGCGATGCACCATATCCAAGAACTGATCGATTAGCCCCAAGCTCGGGTAAAGCTCAATGTCGCAAGCGAATATGAAGTGCGTATTGACAGCCCTGCGAGCAATATTCCGACCCACATTGATGGGATATGTTAGATTAGCCTTTACTTTGTACATTGTGGTGCGATTCTGTAGATAGGGTGGCGTCAATATTGTGCCATTCTCATCCACGCATTGATAGGGCCAATTGAGGGCCTCCTCCTCATCGTACGGCACATATTCGGGCATATGCTCATTGGAGAAGTAAACATGAAAGCTAACAAAGTCGCTTATCAACTGGCTGCTGGGCAAACAATTCCTCACATATTGAATGGCATCCAGCGTGGAGTTCAGATCATAGCCAGGTGTATGAATGGCAAAACTAATGGGACCAAACCAGCTGAAAGGAAATTATTTGAAATAAGATTTGTGAAAAGGCTTGTTCATAATAAGGATAGATATAAATTTATTATTTGTATTTTTTAAGAGATTATAAAATAAGTAATGATCTTGTAGAAATATAGGTTGCAGACTCTCTTTAAGAATAAAAATAATATTATTATTATTTATTAAATAATAAATAATAAAAAAATAATCACAGATACTAATTATTAAATTATAAGTAAAACTAATTAAAATTAAATCAACAATACAAAATTACGTATTTTTAATAATAAAATAAATATATAATAATAAATTAAAAAATATATATTTATTTTAATAGCTACAACTTCATCTATAGTTAGATAATTCTTTTGTTTTTAAGATACAAAATACGTATGATATACAAAATTATATTTATTTGTTAATTTTTTATTTATTGAAGATTAAAATACATATTTTTGGTGTCGTATATTAAATTTTTAAAACACCTGTCAATTATGTTTTGAATTTGTGTAATTTATTTTATTTTATTCTTCTACATATATATAAATATATTATATATACTTTTTTTTTATTTTTCTACATATATATGTATATATTATATATACTATTATTCTTCCCTTCACCCTCTTCATCCAGACTGTTAACAGACTCTGTTATTTATTTTAAATGCTGCAGCAGCACTATTACAAATTAGTTGGTTATTCGAGTTCTAAATAAATTATCATAATGAAATTCTTAGAGCATGACTATGAGCTCTGAATTTATATATATGCAAAAGTGAAAGTCTTTAAAATTTGCTTCATTGAAATTATTATTTTAAAATTGAAAAAAAAAATAAATAAATAATAATAATTAAAAATCAATTCTTTTTTATATTCATTATATTATGTCATTTGCTGTGCGGTATATATAGGCATACACTTTTGAGATTTTAAGAATCTTTTGCTTTCGTAGTCTACAAAATCGCTTGCCTGTCGATATATATATTATAAATAAATATATATTATTTATGGAGTCTGTCACGCTTTTATAAACCTTATGGTCCGAATAAAGCTTATATTCGAATAACCATTTTCCTTTGGTTTAATTATCTACAAGTCTTATCTTTGCAAAAGATCATAATTCGAAATCAGAACTGCAAATTATCTCTATCGTATTCCAATAATGTTCAATTTATTCGAATTTAACAATCCTGTGAAATTACCTAATTTATGTTATGTTATTGATTTGTGATTTTTCGACACATTGTTGGCTTGCAAATGAATTTATTGTCTTGAATTTTTATGTTTATTGAAATTATATTGCATTTTAATTGATTTCTTTACCTACAAAATTGTTTTTTATAGCATTCACACTTCACTATTAATGACATCATTTCTTTTTTAAATATTTATTATGCAATATACAAAGTCTGGCTATAATAATACTAATTTTGATTATTTCTACGTTTTGTGAGATTTTAAAAAAGCTAAACTACTTGCTATACAAAACATATCAAATTATTTTGCCTCAAAAAGTTAAAGCATTAACTCTCAATCAGTATTTCTATACTTTAGATTCGAGCAACGAAAATTTGGAATATGGAATAGCATAATAATTTTGCTTTGAGCGCTTGGCCGAGCTGATCGATTCTTATAGAAAGTCCCTCCTTGTTTTCCTGATCTCTCTCTCTCTCTCTTTCTCTCTCCCTCTGACTCTTTTTTTTTTTCCTCTAAGCCTCTCTTTAATCTCTCCAGATGGCTCTCTCTATTAGTCCCTCTATATCTAAAATATCTAAAATATCTCTCACACCATTTCTTTCTCTCTCTCTCTCTTTCTCTCTATGTCTCCCTCTCTCTCTCCCTCTTCTTTTTTTCTCTCTCATTTACAGTCCTTTTAAACATACGCCTGTATACGAAATTCTTGCAGCATGTAGAAATTGCAAAATCCAAAACACTAACGCGCTTTGCAATATATATATATATATATATATATATATATATATATATATATATATTGATTGTATTCGCAGTTAAACATTTGAGCTTTTGAAGTGCATCAATTTGAGGAATGGTAATTTATGAATATTTATATAGAGGTTATAAAATGAAATTTGGAATAATTTGATATACTCGTCTAGACAAGCCCCAGCGCAAAATAAACAATATATCTACGCACATTGGGAGGTGGTTCAATTTGATAAAAATACACATGTCTTTTAGTGGTAAAATCTACATAGGAACCTACTTTCGTAGCTCTAGATATGCACAGACGTAGTCTGGTAGCAAACCAGCTTGCATCTAATCTGTATGATTAATATATATTAAGGCTAAAATTTAAAAAAAATAAAAAACTACTTCCGCTTGACCGCAACGGAATCTAAAGATATTGAAATATTTTTTAATAAAGAATGTGGAATACTCTTTTATTAAAGTTTAAATATATTTGTTAATTAATTGGTTAATTATAATGCCTAATTAAAAGTTAGTATCTAATTATTTTCAATAAGAATAAAATAGGTGTAGAGTTAATTTTAATGTACTTATATGCTGATTTTCAGGATCATTAGCTAGTAATTCTTAGGCTTAGACCTAAAAGGCTATATCATAATGAGATGAAAAAAAAAACTAAACAATTTACATAACAAAAATTTTTAATTTAACAAAAATTAAAAAAATTAAAATAATTATAAAGCAAACGTAAATTAAACAAAAATTAAATAATAAAAAAAATTAAACAAAATAAATTAAAATAATTAAAAATTAAAATTTTAATAATCAATGTTAAGAAAACAAAGTTTCAATAAAACTTAAAAGAATACATTATTTTTAACTTCTTTAACGATAACAATACTTAAATAAAACTATTTTTATGAAAACGAATACAAATAACATAAAAAAAAATAATTAAAATAAAAAAAATAATAATAATAATTAAAATAAAAAAAAAACTAGGTGTATAAAATATTACATTTTAGTTTTTTTTATAACTAATTTTAGTAACACAAAATAAATAAATAAATAAATATATATATAGAATTTTAGATTAATTGTTATTACTGAATTAAAATGAATAATATTAAAGTAAATATTAATAGGAAAAATTTTTTAAATATAATTAGTTAAATAATAAATTTATTTT
This sequence comes from Drosophila buzzatii, assembly GCA_035045845.1. Classification (NCBI taxonomy): domain Eukaryota; kingdom Metazoa; phylum Arthropoda; class Insecta; order Diptera; family Drosophilidae; genus Drosophila; species Drosophila buzzatii. Next base: position 32,923 of record JAWNOS010000227.1, read on the forward strand.
GTTATTAAGTTTTTTTTTTTTAATAAATAATAAAACTTTCAAAAAATAATTGGTTCAATAATAAATTAATTTATTTATTTAATTCTTTTTTGGTTTACAATTACACTTTTTTTTATAAATATTTTATTTTACCTATAAATAAAAATAACAATTGATATAATACATTTTTTTTATAAATTAATTATAAAATTAAAAAAAAAAAAAATCGTTCATTTTCAAACGGATTAACTGGTCAACATATATATATATATATTTTTTATCTCCATACAGTATTTAATATTAAGATAAATTTAGCTTGCTGAAGAGCAAGTTATAAATACGTAAAAATAAGATTTAATAAAAAAAAAAAAAATTGGCTTTATTTATTGCGATAAAGAAAATACTTAGAAGGATTTCTATAGTACGCATTACTCACCGCTCCGCAACTGTTTCGAGATTATCAAAGAACGTGTAATCGCCGTTTGTGGTGTAAGTTATGGACTCGGCACAGGCCATGCGTCGACTGAGTCGGCCGGTAATCAGATTTTGCACCACCCAATATTTGCCGTGCTGTTGCTTCTGCAGTTGCAGCCGTCGATTGCGACACTTGAGCAGCTCTTGAAGTTCCTGGGTGCGTGGCGATTGCCACAAAGGTTCCTCCGTACTAGGTTCGAACCGTTTAGCGACGGCAACAGCCTCAGACGGGGCATGATGGCCCAGCTGATGCTTGGCCAAGGCAGCGGCCAATTGTTGAGTTTCACGCAAATTGCGCAGCACCAGAATAATGACAAATATCGTAAGTAGCACGAGAAATAAGCTACGTTTATTGATCTGTATAGCCATGGATGTAGTGGAAACTCTGAAGTTGCTCAAAAACACATAAAAACTGAAAACGCGCGCCAAACTCGAGCGCACAATTATTACAGCTATATCTCTTGTTATAACTCCCACATATATATAGAGAGAATTATAGATATATGTATATATATGTAAATATTTATTGTAATTTAACACTTTTGTTTGAGCGATCTGCGATTACTAGGTGAACACCTTCTGCTCAAGTACGTGCCTAAACCGAAACTGAACTGATAATTGCCAAAAAAAAAAACCAAAAGGTAAATTTAATTTTTGGCTATAGCTTTGGCGTATTTATGGTTGGCTATGATAAGATTTTATTGTATGACCGTTAAAATAATAAAGCCAATAGCCGATTAGCTGGGCAGACTCTTGTTATAAATATACATATTTTGTTTATATATTTATTTTTTTTTTTAGATATTTCTTGGAGTCACAGCTACGCACTTTCCGCTCTCTAAAATGACCGCCCGCGTCAAGTGATAAATGCAAACTGTTGACTTCAAGTCGAATATAGTATAGAGACTTCGTATGCCAGCAGCAGTGCTGGAGGATTGTGATAAGCGACGCGTTGCGATGATTGTAATTTTTGTTAAAGTCCTAATCTAACAATGACATGGTTAAACACAGCATTTTATATTTGAAATCGGGCGAAATTAGCGACTAATTATACATATACATATATATAGTTTATATGGCATTCTTTTTAACCTATTGAAAATGTTAATTCAGGGTAGATTGTTTTTGTGAACAGGTATGCCACAAGCAGTAAGAGGCGTGGCAGATCTTATTATTATCGATAATGACGACGAGCTGAGTCGATTCTTGCATTCATCAGTCCGCCCCGTCTATACCTGTATCTATCTATCCATCTATTTGTCTGTCTATCCGTCGCAAATCTTGTAAGCTATAAAAATTGAGATTTTAGTAAAAAAAATTAATATTATACCACACGCAGTACATTTTTTTCATTAACTCATTCCATTACTATCGATAAAAATCGATAATTCCACTACATGTCTTAAGCTCTTATAAAAGACACTTTTATATCATAAGAGTTATAGATTTCAGATCTGCTGTGTATGTTTGAGCATTGAATATCAAGATTTTGTATTTTGAATTTTTTTTTAAATGTCCCCTCACCCTGTCTAAATTTTTAAAAATCGTACTTAAAATATTAGAGACTTATAGAAATATTTAAATGTAATTAAATAGACTAAAAGTTTTTTTTTCACAATCAATTGCCCATAGTAAAGGCCTAACTGCAGCCCGAGCGTACAATACTTCACTTGATTTAGGATATCTCATAGTCGATCAGACATCGATCCCTCCTAGTTGTGCGTGTTTATTTATTATCAGCAAAGGTATTCCTCTAGCACCTCATCATAATAATTGAAGTTCTTTATCTCTGATAAGCTTTATCTGACGTCTACTGTTTGATGTACGTATTCTTCTACTTAGTGTTTCGGCAAAAAGTCATTAAACTAATTGATTAAGCACCAACTAGCTGACATTAATATGCATTAACTAAATGTGACTTATCGATAAGCGATGTATTGTTATTATAATTACATTTCAATCAAATAACTTTCTTAAATGTTGACACTGAATTAGCTCACGATTAAATTATTTAATCGATTATTGGTAAAGTGAATAAAAAAAAACTGAATGCGTCTTATCGATAAACAATTACAAGTCAACAATTTGTGATATGATTAGCTTTATCTTTAGTGTAGACACTCTTCTTAGTGTTACTCCGATACAAGTTGATAAAGCGAAGTAATTTGTAACATATATGATTCTTATCGCTAAACAGTAACAGATCGATAAGCTTTAGCTGATTTCTGCTGTAGAAATTCCACATAAGTCTTAGAGCTAATTGATTGGGCGGAAAAGCCATACTGAGACATGAGAACCAAATACTTATCAAAAGCTGAAAACAAATGAAAATATTTTTGTAATATTTTACCCATATTTTTATTAAAGAAATAATCAATATTATTTGCCATAGGCAGACTCAGCTAATAAATATATAAATATACAAATGTTTACATGTGATATGATGCGATAAGTTAAGAGATAAGCTACAATGTTCAATGTTACATTGTTCACATGCTTAAATAAATGTAGTTATATATCAATTTTGTATGACTTATTGTATTTCCCACTTTTTTTCCTTTTTTTTTATGCGTTACGCATTCTACGAACTTAACTTCCGTTCTTGTTTGATAATAGTTGAACAAAAATCTGAAAATCCAATAGCTCGAAAGGCAATTTGTTGAAATATGAAATATGATCATGTTATATTTGATAATAAATTAAATATAAAATTCGAATGAAAGCAAAAGAAATAGAATTGTAAAGCTGTTAAAAAAGTTTAATAAATAAATAAATAAAAAATATAAAAGCTAATAATAAATATTTTATATTTATATTTATTCATGAGACACTATATTTATTTATATATAAACATTTTAAAAATATTTATGTTATATAAATTGTATATAATTAATTTATATTTAATTTATTTTGGCTCTCTTTACGCTTAATAATTTGATCGACTTATGAATAATTTGTATTGTAACTTTATAAAAATTCAGATTTGAGACTGATTAAATGTGAATAATATCATATTTGTATCATTTGTGTACATGTCTAAAGTAAACATTTTATTTTAGTATTCTTTAAATATATTCCCTTGACAGTATTCCAATTTATCCACGAAACCTAATTTAATTTTCAGAATTATTTATAAACATATTTTTCAAATCGATTTCTTTCTGCTCAATTGACGAAGTGTTTTACAGACTTGGATGAATAGTGGGAAACATTGCAATAAAATGAACTTTAATGTAGCTCTGTTATTTCATTCAGTAAACAACATTAATATTTTCATGATGAAAAAATAAACATATTTAGTAAAAATTATTTTTTTAAATAAACAATATATATGGATTAATCAAGTAATTTATTACTTCATTTGTGTAAATATTATTAAAAAAACACTGCAATTATTTCACTAATTTATTATTTAAATTAAATAGTGTATTATGTACTTAACTAATTAATTAAATTGTTAATTAATTAACTTTGTAATTATTTAATACGTAAATAAATTATCTTCACAAAAAAAAATTAAATAAAACTATATATACATATTTTAATATGATAGGTTAAGAGTTAAACCTAACACGTTCGTTTACATCGCGCTTTCTTGGCTTTAAAAAACTATTTATACAGTGAAAAAAAATGCTTTATAAATTAAAAAAAAAATTGTTCTCGTCTTCCATTTTAGCTTCTCTCACTAAAACTCCACTTTGCTCAACAGCCTTTGAACAAGTCCCTTTTTCCCGCTCTTCTATCAAACTGCCCAATTCTGATCGCATAACCTCGTTCATCAATATCATGGCGACCCTGTGCGACGCGTCGCTTTCACTCAGCAACTCCCGAGACCACGTTCAGCAATAGCCTTAGTTATCTCTCTCCTAGTGACAATACATGCTTTAATTGTCACTAAATTGCTAACCCACTCGATAGGATGTCACTTGCTCTTAATACTACTACAGCAAGCAATCACAACATAATATCTAACACAAAATCATAATTAATAATTTGACTTTGGAATTCATTTTCTGCGATTTAAAATACGCTAAGCTATAGTCTAACCCAGGCTAACTTTTTTGAAGGAAAATCTTTATTTTTAGTGTTCTCTTTTTTGTGGAAGGTTAGTCACTTAGAGTTATCTCTCTACTCTAAGTGACTAACCTTCCACAAAAAAGAGACAGCTCTGCTTTGTCGAGTAGTTTGACATTTATGGCTTGAAATTTGACATGGATGTTACAGTGTTATCGACCTATAATACTATTCGAAGTACAAATAGTTTGTTGTAAATAGAATTGAGACTTGAAAAGGAAACTTGAAATATAAGATAATGTTAGATTTATGTACATTCTCGATTTTCCATTTTTCAGTATTTCTAATTGCTGAAATTTTATTTTATCTACCTAAAAAGTAATAAATATATATACCATATATTTCTAAATATTTTTTTTTCTTGAATAAAGTATATAATTTATATTCCAATTGAAATAATTTGATTTTTAATTTCATCTAAATTTTATTTCAATTTTTTTATTTTCAATCTGAAATAAAAGTCATTCTGGTTTAGTTTACCTAAGCTACGGATAGACAAATATAGATAACTCGGCAGAGGTGACAAAAGTAAATATATATGTAAACAACCAAAGTGCTTTAAGATATGAAGAAATATTTCTACCACACAGAAGGCACAGAAACACTTTCCACGAGCGAACAACTACACAGATAATCATTTAAAGTGCTTCAAATATAAACAAGTTATTTTGCTACTTGTCTTGCTGCCCGATGCACTTGAGTCTGCTAAATGAGAAAATAGATAAAAAAAAATTATTCCGAATGAATTCCGAATACAAATTTTTGATTTAAAAGTTTTATTTATTATTTTAAATTATTATGGACAAGCGAAATCGCCTCACATTGTTAGAAGTTGAATGAGTCTTAAACAATAATTAAGTTAGTGTCTTCCCTCTAGATGATGCCCGTCTGCGCACGTTCCAGCAGTTGAGTCAATCCGACGGGCTGCCAATTCGTAAAGCTGATATCGCTTAGCATGCAAACATTTCGATCAATGTAGCAAAAGAGTTTGCCCACGCGGTAAATCTGAAAATAGAAAATATAAAAAAATATATGAATAAATACTAATTCATTGTTAAATATAAATATTTAATATTAATATGTATTAATTGATATATATAAAGAATGTGAATAATTAAATTCTGTAAAGATAAATTAATTCCGAATTGTTAAAAAATTCCCTTAACTAAATTCTGTAAATATAAACTGATTCCGAAATTTCCATGAAAAATTCCCTTTATTAAATTCTATAAATATTAACTAATTCCGAATAATTAAAAAATCCCTTGACAAATTCCCTTAATTAAATTCTGTAAATCTAAACTATTCCCGAATAATATAAAAATCGCTTGATAAATTTCCTTAATTAACTTCTGTGAAGATAAATTAATTCCGAATGGTTAAAAAAATTCCCTTAACTGAATTCTGATAATTTAAACTGATTCCGAATAGTTAAAAAATTTCTTTTGAAAAATTCCCCTTATTAAATTCTATAAATATTAACTAATTGCGAATAATTAAAAAATCCCTTGACTAATTCCCCTAATTAAATTATGTAAATATTAACTAATTGCGAATAATTAAAAAATCCCTTGACAAATTCCTTTATTAAATTCTGCAAAGATACATTAATTCCGAATGGTTTAAAAAAATCCCTTATCTGAATTCTGTAAATATAAACTGATTCCGAATACTTAAAAAAATGCCCTTGGTAAATTACCCTTATTAAAAAATCCCTCGACAAATTACCTTAATTAAATTCTGTAAATATAAACTGATTCCGAATAGTTAAAAAAATCCCTTGGGAAATTCCTCTTATTAAATTCTATAAATAAACACAAATTCCGAATAATTGAAAAATCCCTTAATTAAGTTCTGTAAATATTAATTGCAAATAATTAAAAAATCCCTTGACAAATTCCCTTAATTAAATTCTGTAAAAATAAATTAATTCCGAATTGTCAAAAAAAAAAACCCTTAACTGAATTCAGTAAATATAAACTGATTCCGAATAGTTAAAAAAATCCCATGAAAAATTCCCTTTATTAAATTCTATAAATCCTAACTAATTGCGAATAATTAAAAAATCCCTTGACAAATTCCCTTAATTAAATTCTGTAAATATAAACAAATTTAGAATAATTAAAAAATCCCTTGACAAATTCCTTTAACTAAATTCTGGAAAAAAACTAATTCCGATTTTAAAAAAAATCCCTTGACAAATTCCATTATATTCGTTGCTCACCTGTTTGCCCAGTTCACGGCGGCCAGGTAGCGGGGCAAAGATGATGCCCAGCTCGGCGCATTTCTGAGAGACGAGCTCCTTGAATTCCAGCTGAGCAGGTGGCGCCACATCGACGAGCATCACGGGCGTCAGCAGGACAGGAGTTGGGCCAGGAGGCATGGGCGGCGGCGGGGCAGCTGTGGGCTGGAGTACAGCGTCTGTGGCACGATGCAGCATTTCCAAGGCGCGACGCAGATGCTCCTTGATGCAGGGCTCGCGCAATATCGATTCGCTTAGCATGCTCTTCCAGCCGGTATACCAGCGCGAGATCTCTGCAAAGTCTGGCGCCTGATTGAGCCAAATGACTAGGACTTGCATCCAGCGCGGGAAGAAGTGCTTGTCCAGCAGCTGGGCCATGTGCTGGGCGGGTATGAGCTCGTGCCACTCCCACACCTGATGCCAGAGCTCCAGGTTCTGCTGCAGCGGATTGATGACGAATTCCCCCAGCACCGCCTGCAGCTTGGGTATGATGTGACGCAGCAGGAATTGCAACAGTTGATCCTCTGGGAATGCCGCTTGCCAAGGTGTAAGCATGGCGCGTGCTGAACGATCTTGAGGCGACCATGCCTGCAGTGCCACGCCCAGTTTGCTACGTATCTGCGGATAGATGGACTCCTCCAGCTTGGCACCCAATATGCCATGCCAGGGCAGAATCCAGCTGTGAATGGGTACCGTATCGGTGAGCGGATCCCACTCCTTGACGCCGGCAGCCAGCCGTGGCAACACCAGCTGCTCCAACACCGAGTCCAACACCCAGGTGGGCAACAGCGGTGCCCATGCATCCAACAGCGCTGCCATTGGAGCATGTTGTTTCGGCTGCCAGCTGGCGGCGCATGCTCTAAACGACGGCATCACTCCAGCCCAGATGAGCGACGAGTAGGGATCGAAGATGTTGCGTGATTGCTGCTCTGTCAGCTCGGGCACATCCTGCTGCAGTATGCCGCGCCAGCGCTTGATCAGCGCCAGGGGCTGTGTCGGCTGCTCCAGGGGCTGCCAATCGTTCAGTTCACGCTTCAGCAGCGGCGCAATGACGCCCGCTGCCAGATCGGCCAATCCGAACTCTTTGTACTCGGCCGCATAGTCATGTTGCAGCTCGAGGAATAGACGCTCTGCTTGGTCGAGACTCAGATTAGGCGTCTCGCTGAGCTGCTCGAGCCTCTGCAGTGCCGCCTCCAGCGTATTCATATGATTCCGCTCCAGCTGCACCAGCTCCAGCAGCTGCTTGTGTTCGTGCAGCAACGCTGCCTGTCTATCGGCACATTCCCGCTCCTCCTTGTCTATAGCGATGATATCCTGCTCGCATTGACTCACGAGCAGCTGGAGATTGTGCGTTAGCTCCGGCATGCTGAAGACGGAGGCCACGGGTGCGGCCTTCTCGGCATTCTCATCGCCTGCCTGGGCATCGTATAGCGTCTCCTCGGGCACCATTTTGCTCTGTGCCAGCGCATGATAGCCGCTGAGCACGCGGCGCTCCGGTCCGGTCATGTCTATCACTGGCACATTGCCCAGTCGCTTGCTTAGCTTCTCGGAGAGTAAATGATCCGATTTCTTACCCTTGGCAATGACCTCCTCCACGGTTCTGTAGTAATAGCGTTTGGCATTCTTCTCACGTACTTCGCCCTTCTTCCATTTGTTGAGCTGCTCCTTGGACTCTTTGGAATCCTTGGCATCCTCGTCCATCTTCAGCTGCTTCGGCTGGCCGGGCACACTGGCCGCCGTCTCTGGGCCATAGGCACCGATGGCACCGCGTCCTTTGCGCACGTGAGCCTGCACTGGCTGCGAGATGCCTTGCAAATCCTTGCCCAGACCCTTGCCGGGCTCGTAGCCCATCTGGAGCAGCAGCTTGGCGCCTATGCCACGTGTATGCTGCTCCCAGGCACCAACATTACGATTGCTTGCTATGTGCGACTTGTGACGAAGTCCTGCTGTGGCATTTGAGGATATTTTTGGACGTTGCTGCACCTCCTCTTGGGCCACCGAGCTGTCGGAGCTATTGGCATCGCTGTCGTCCATAACCTGTGGCTGTTTGCGTCCAAACGAGGGTCGCGCCTCGTCGCTGTCACCTGCATCGCTGCCATTCTCATCACTCTGTGCTTGCTCCTGCTCCTGCTGCTGCTTTTTCTGCTTTTTGCCGGCTTGCTGAATACCGCCGGCTACGAAATTTACTGGAGCCGTATAATCCTTGGACTTGTTGGTTGAACTGCCCAAGCCGCGTCGGCCGCGTCGTCCACTGCTTTCACCATCGTCCTCATTGTCACTGTCATCGGCCCAAATGCCTAGAGAATACATAAATTAAATTGTAAAAAATTTCATTCGCGTATTATTTTTTTCATACCGTAAATTTGTTGATGCTTGGTATGGCGTCTGCGTGGCCTGTTTATATTAAACTCATTGTCCAAATCATAGTCTGTGATCTCAAAACGTTCGTATTCATTGTCGGACATATTTAAATAACAAAAATATATCACAAAATCTTAAAATGTGAAATAAACAAAAACGTTTTGCTGATTTTAGGTTTAGTGTTGCAAAACGTTTAAAATTGTCAGCGCTGTTAATGATCATATTTTAATGTAAACAATAATTTCAAGTCGTGTTCATTAAAACTTGTATGCTAACATAAATATACACTACACTCTACTTTTATTTTCAAAACTTATTAAATTTTAATATTTATATCAGTTGCTGTAGTCTTATATATCATTATTATTTACCATAGTGTGAGATTCCAATTCGCGCCCTTAAACAGCTGGTCTGTTAGTTAACAGTCTTTTTCAGTGAACGCTGCCTTTTTGAGTATAACAGCATGTTTGCAGAAAACAGATTTTGTAGTTTATCCAGTTCACTAGATGAAGATTTAATTGAAAAAGTTCTATTAAAATATAAATGTATTACAATTAATTATACATCATAAAAAAGTTATGTTTATCTGTTTATTTAACACTCGTGTTTACAAGCATATTTCATATAAAACTTGTTAAGATGAAGTACGACAAGCAATACAAAAATATAAAATTTGTTTGTTATCTACATAGGGAATATGTAAATAGCAATTATTAAATTAAATAATATTTAAACAGTATTATCATTTGTTTTTTTTTTCCACAAAAATTCAATTCAAATTCAAATTATTTTATGCCAAAGAACGAGTTCAATCAATGTTCTTAATTCGGCGCAATCGAACCAGTTCAGTTCACTTCAGAACTGCCGCACGTGCATTACGATAACATCACATTCTTCTCAATGTTCTTGTTGCGTGCGGTTCATTGTTCGGTTCTTGCGCATACAAATTCTAACAACGCGAAAGTGCCAACAAATAAAATAAATAAACATAATAAAAATATAATTGCAAACGACAATTAAGTATAGGCCGCGCCGCAATAACCGCTCGCGTTACATTTTGTGTTCCACAATCCAATAAACTGTATATAGCATTTCAATATTCGTTCAACACATTTGCAAACATTAAGTTTTAATTGAATCTAAACCGAAAGCACACGCAAATACAGCAAGCAAAACAAAAGTGAAATTAACACGTGCGTTCAACTTTGTGCTCCCAAGTTTCCACCCGCCACAGATTTTGCCCAGTTGCTTTTCCTCATTTTCGTTCAGTTTTTTTTGCCGGCATTGAATTTTTTTAGGGCTGGCATTTGATTTGCATTTGGATTAACTGTTAATTAAGCAAATAAGAAACATCAACAACTGCAATAACAGCAACAACAACAGCAACAGCCACAGCAGAACAGACAACAACAAAATGGTTCAGGTAAGAGAAAGATACAATTTATTAAAGAGAGATTTTACTTTAAATAAGAAAATGAAACATGAAACTGACAATTAATATTATTATAATATTATGTATAATTATTTACATTTTAAGTATTATGGGGAATAGAAGAACTGGAATCAAGTTAGCGAAGTTAGTTAGGCTATTTAAGGTAGCATTAATTTAGAGTGAGCTTGAGTTTTTCGCGTTTAATGTACATTTTTTTTTTTTTTTTTTTTCAATTAAATAATATTAGTACACTCACTGATTAGAGACTTAGATTTTGATAGATTGCAAATTCTGAGCTCTTTACACGATTAATAAATAAGGGAAAACCACTTATTTAAATTATTATATATTTTCCATATATTATTTTATATAAAATTTATATTTTTAAATTTATTATTGTTTTACTTTATTGAAACTAATAACTTATAAATTTATACAATTTTTATTTTATTTTAATTATATATATATTTTTGTAATGGTAAAACAATTTCCATTTCATTTTACACATAATATTTTTTATTATAAATAATAATTTAAAAATAAATCAAAGCATATTTATATATTTTTTAATTGTTACAAATTTTTTATATATGATTTTATATATTATATGATTTAATTTAAATTATATTTTATCTAAAAAAATTGTTGATAAATTAAAAATTAAATCTTAAAATTTAAATTACGCCAGAAATGGATAATAATAGATGATATTGTCCTCCTACTAGATAATGTGTGTATATAAAGCGGCTCTGACTGTATGATATATATAATATATATCTCTTTTAAACTTCTTTTGTACATACATATTACTAAACTCATATTCAATTTGTATTTCTTGCCGTAAACATACTTAAAACATTCAAGTAACTTTTACAATTTTTCTGTAATTTGATTAATGATCAACAAACTTTTGATTTACGAATTTTAAAGATATTCTTTCATCACAAATTTAGAGTATAATATATATCAAATTTCTGTTGATACAGAATCGTCTATGATATGCATAATATTTGAACGTAAATAAAATTTGTAAATATTTTAATTTTTTATTTACAATATTGTGAATCGTAAATCAAAATAATTTAAAATCAGAGTGTTGATTAGTGAAACTTTTCTACTTGGATATTAAATCAAAGACACATGTGTTACTTGGATGGATAAAGTATGGTTTTAATGGGATCATATAGAGACTGAAAACTCCGGATAAATATTTAATATAATAGAACATTGTTCATTCAAATAACATATTTCCTTAATGGAACTTTCTGTTTTTCTGCTACTCAAAAAAATGTATTTAGGCCAAATTTAGCTACTTTACATTTTTATCTGCGGCCCACTTTAATAACTATCTGTACTCTTTGTTATTATGCAAACACTCACTTTGACCATTCAAAGACAAAAACTCGCACTTAATAACAAGTTTAAGCATCTATAAATCGAGCTTTAAACCCAACTGCTTTGGCTCTTGCTATGCACCATAAAACCCTTAAAAGTCAACCTACTCGACGAATTCAAAAACAAAAATCAAAACCAAAAAAAAAAGGCAAACTTCTCTCACAATCGGACTTGAAAACTTTTCACTTTTTCCGAACCAACCCTGCCCCCTGTGCAGACTGTGTGCCCGTTTCCTGACCTTTGACGTAACTTTGAGCGTTCGCTTTGCAACCCCAACTGCGAAAAATCCTTGCGTGGGATATCAAAAAAACAAAACAAAAAAAAAAACAAGTAAGAAGGCTCTAGTCGAGACGGCTCGACTACGAGATCCCCTGAACCCTGCAAAAAAAGTGATACTCTTCTTCTTTACGCACGTATAGGCGCGCGCTCTGCTAACCGCGCAGTTGCTGCCGTGGCTTGCGGGTGGGTTGGGCTATACTTTGAACTCCTATAACTCCATTTCTAGATGCATGATCTTAATGAAATTTTCAGAGTATATTAAGAATATCTAAATGTATCTATGTGCCAAATTTCAAGTCTCTAGTATTTGAAATGCGTGTTTTCCAAATTGGGGGCGAAGGGGGCGTGGCATCCAAAATCTGAAAATTACATAATCTGCGTATTCATAATATCTATCTAAATATACAAATTTGAAGTCTTTCGCTATAACGATGTAGAAGTTATGCCCGAAAAACATAAAAAATGGAAACGAATTTTCGATTTTTTATCGATAATTTGGAAATGGGATGAGTTATCGAAAAAACAAAATAAACTCGTACTGCGTAGCTAACATATGAGTGTTCATGTAAAATTTCAGCTCTCTAGCTCTTGTAGTTTCCGAAATCTCGACGTTCATACGGACGGACGGACGGACGGACGGACGGACGGACGGACGGACGGACGGACGGACGGACAGACGGACAGGGCTCATTCAACTTATTTTTTTATGCTGATCAAGAATATATATACTTTATGGGGTCTGCGATGTCTCCTTCTGCCTGTTACATACATTTTCACAAAACCATTATACCCTGAATTCCCATTTTCAATGGGTTCAGGGTATAAAAAAAGAACAGGAAAATATTGACTAGCTATGCAGTTCTTCCCACCCCGCTTGCACTGTCCCAAACAGGAATCAAGAACAACAACAACAACAACAGCAACAAGAACAACAACCACCGAAGAGAGCAAAACGAGTTAGCGCGGCATCGAGATCAAAATTTTGAAAAACCCAATTGGATACGTACGTCTGTTGCAGGACACCAACAGCAGTGCCAGGGTCTGGGAAAATTGGCCCATTTGGCCTCCTCCTTAATGAACACGAAACGTTGCATTTAGTCAATTTTCCAACCACCATCAATGAGGAGCAAAACGACTGCCCAAGCGCAAGCAGAGCGAAAAAAATTCAATTGCTCTAATGGGAAGACTTGCGTAGAGTTGCTAGCTACCCTGTAGAAATGCGTTTGTTTAAAAAATTTGTATTATTGAAATTGATTTGGGTAGATAATTGAGTAGTTAGTATTACTAAAGTGGAAGAAATATTGACTTTCAAATTCTTAAAAATATCTGTATATAATAATCCATATACAAGTTCTTTTATGAAATTTGATTGGGCCGTTATTTGAATAGTTTAATTAAATAAGAAAAATATATTAATTTAATTTGTGTATATAGAAAATTCATACATTTTTTCAAATAATTTATACTATCTATTATATATTAAATATATAAATCGAATTTCAAAATAGAAGTTTTAAGAGGATTGTTTTATATTTATTGACATGCATATTTATAAATCAATATCCATATTATTGAAATTTGTAACTAAATTTAGTTTACCCAGATGCTCACATAAAACATTTAGAACATCTATGACTAGTCACAGAAAACTTCATTTCTACAGGGTATATGAAAACTAAAATGCCAGCCACTCGTTTACCTGTACCGCCAAATGATTGAAGTTCCACTTTTCGATTTGAAATGCGTTTTGCAACTGTCCACATAGATACAAACGCACACAGTGACACAGGCACACACACGCACACGCACTCAGACACTAGCGCGCACACACAGTTATGCCAAAGCGCATTTTCCACATTTGCATTTTGTCCAGGCTCTATCAATGGGCTGGGGTTCTTTGGGTTGGCTGAGTGGGGTGAGGGGCTCATTCGAACGTAGCTGATGTTTGACAGAGCTTTGTTGCCATTGCTGACTGTTTAGTCAGCAGTGGATATGTGTGTGTGTGTGAGAGAGTGTGTGCGGAATATACGGGAGGTAATAGGCCAACATCTGTGCCAGCCCGGGAAAATTGCCCAGGCTATCGAGAAATGTTTTTCGAGTCCGTTATTTGTAACGCTCTTCACGCACTTTTAACCAGTTTCCTGGCCATGTTGCGCAGCTACGGCCATAAACGTGGTATGAAATCCGTTCAAAGATAAGCTAAACGCACAGTTTTCTATTCAAAGTTACGATGTGCCTTAGTTAATAGAGTCATTATTTGATAGACGATATACGATAGACGCTAGACGTATATCGTTTTAAATGCACTTCCGCCACGATGGGATGCTTAGAATTTTTAATACGCTATGAAACAATATTGAATTCTTATATTTTTTTTATAAATTGCGTCGCTCTCTGATATCTTATTTAATAGATTGACTCAAACACTATAATTTCGAGAGAATATTCAAGTATCGGACAAGATAATAAATAAATAAAAATAAATATATGGTTAGGTCATATAAAAAAAAAAATTATTATTAAATAAATACAAAATAAAACTAATAAAAAAATCAAATAAATTATAATAATTTTAATAAATAAATTAATAATTTTAATAAAAAAATAAATAATTGAAAAATATTTTTAATTTTAATATTATAAAATATATATAAGTATTTCAATAAAAAATTGAGATTTATCCTTAAAAAATATATTTAAAAGAATAATTATATTTATTCTTTTCAAAAAATATATAAATAAATAAATAAAATAAAATTTATATTAAATAATCAAAGAATATTTTCCCTGATTTTCGAAGCCCGGAATACATTGCATTAATTTAAGATATAAATGCTTTGTTTAGACTTTTTATATATAAATTTTTTATTTTTGTATTATCCTTTACGAAATTAATTTCTTTTTCATAAATATTTGAAATATTGGACATCATTTTCACAATTTAGTTTTAAAATCTAATTTTAGCAAAGATAAGTTTTTGAGAACAAATTTAGATACTTAATTTTTCTTGCTTGACATAGCTTAACAATCCATTAAATTAAAATAGTTTTTATATTATTGAAATTTTCTACATGAAATATATTTCTTTATTGAATAAATCAAAAATAAATTAAAATACTTATTTCCTCACATAATATTTCAAATCATAATCATCTAACTGAAGTCGACTTCAGTTAAACTAGCTAAGCTTTTTCATTATCGTATTTCCATTTGCTTTGCCGCCCTGATACTGTTGTGCATATTAACCGTCTCAAATAGCCTGCCACGCCCCCTTTAGCTGACCTCAAGCGATAAGGTGAGTGAGAGGCGACATCGTCTATTCAGGAGGCTGTCAAGTTTGGTTCGATGTTCGATGTTGTTGTTATTGTTGTTGCTTCTGTTTTGGTTCGATTCAATTTGTGTGTCGTGTGTGCCTGAAGGCAGTCGCCTTCCATTTTCTTTTTTTCTTTCTTCCTCTCTCTCTTTTTTCTGATGGACACTCAACTGCCATTAGAAGGTTTTACTTTTCAATTATCAAATGCATGCTGGACTAGACTAGCACTGCAGGCTGCGCGTGTTGCCTATAAAGTGCAATTGCCTATAGAGGGATTCGGCCGAGTCAGAGTTGGAGGCAATGGACTGAGACGAATCACTATTCATAACAGCTGCCAAATGGCGCAGCATCGATATCTCTGGATCTGGATCTGGAACCAGAGCTGGGCCGGTTAGCGCCGCCGTCTGAACTTGTCGACTCTGTGTCTCTGTCGCCGTGATGCGCTCCATTGGCTGCTCTGGTTCGTGGGTGCCGCTGCTTATGAATTGAGCGAATTGCTGTGGTGCCTGCAGCTGGGCCAGCTGCTCCCAGTCGGGCGCTGTGGCACGCAAACGTTGACGCATCTCGCTCAGGGCACGCTGCGTCTCATAGCCTGTTTGAGCATCGAATTCACGCTCGCTGAGCAGGCGTCTGGGCGACGGTGGCATTAGATTACGGCGAACTTTTATCAATCTCAATTGCAGCCACTGCAGCAGCCACCAAAGCTCTGGCCACGGTAGCAAACAACTTAAGCATATCGACGTAAATTTGACATTATTCGATGAGCTCATGATGAGAAAATAGGCCAGAATTCGCATCAAACGACGATGAACATAACGCGCCCATTCGTGACGCCACAGACTACGATACTCCTTGCAGGCATTCACTAGCATATAGGCGCCGGCAACGACGGCCAGAGCCACGCACGTTGGATACTGTTCGAGCACTAGCTTGAAGTTCATGCTCACTGGCTGAATGCTGTTCATCTTGTGATCGCCATGGTAAATGAGAGCCGCACAAACGACAGTAACGCTGGCCATGTGAATGCCCAAAATGGCGGCCACACAGTAGACACAAAACAGAGATTCACTCAGCGTGGTCATTGCCTCGGTTAGCCATATGATGATGCCTAGCATGAAGCGTGCCACATGCTCCTTATCGCAGCGCACTTGTAATAATGTAATATTATATGCTTGATCCGTATAGATGCCGAAGCAGGAGTGTGCATGGGATGGCAGTGAGATGTAGTGCCTCTCCTTGATGCGGCCAGTTAGAAATTTGCCCTCATGGCATTCTTTGTGTTTCATGTGCGCATCGTAAACACCCTGTGCCGTGGACGCCCTGTACTGCGTGTACTTCGTATGCGGCGCCTGGGTGTACAGCACCAGCCGATTGCTCTGAAAGATATTTCTCAGCTTCAACGGCTGATCCCGGCGACAATAGATATGTACACGATTCTGCGAGTAGAACGTCTGCAGCATTGTCAAGCCGTTCTGGACATGCGGTATGCCTACATGCAAATAGGTGATCTCCTGATCGCTGAAGCGCTTCTTGAACAGGCCATTGCAGCAGCCACACACTATGAGCAATAAGAGCAAAATTTTCCAAATCATTGCAAGAATTTTATATTATGTGAAAATTGAAATTCTTTTAGATAATTCTTAGTGATTGCCGGAATGCTGGCAGCTGCTTAAATATATTAGTTCTGCTGTCAAAATCCAACAAAGCTACTTGATCTGTGCTCATTTTTTATGAATTCACAAATATTTCGTTAATAAATTAAGTATAAAATTTTAACATTAATTTAAGTATTTTTTTTAAGAATTTTTATAAGTTTGGCAGACAGAAAATTTAGTTGGTAAAACAAACTTTATTTTATAC